>JAQZBX010090672.1:0-12482 GCA_029593785.1 Cabassous unicinctus
AGTGTGAAATAGTCAGGAATTCCCAGATAAATACACACACACACACACACACACACACACCTTGGGAAGTTAGTTATAGAAATTGGTTCATGTAACTATGAGGATTGTTAGGTCCAAATGCAAGTTGGAAATTTCATTGAAGGTGATGTTGAATTCCCCAGGAAAAGCATGCTGGCTGAAGTAAAGATAGAAATTCTTTCTGTCTACTGAAATTCTCAGTTCTTGTTTTAAGACCTCCAAATAATTGGATGAGGAAATTCCTCTCATTACTGAAATCAATCTCCTTTGTTGCTTAACCAGCAGTATAGATGTAAACAATTGAATAATGATTTAAGTCTATCCATGAAATACCCTCACAATAACAATCAACCAGTGTTGCTTAGCTTGACCAAACAACTGCACACGATAACCTAGACCAGTTAACACATGAAAATAACCATCACTGCCCACCCCTGTCAAGTTCATCCATATACATCCAATTAAACCATCCTAAATCTCTAAATAAGTATAATATAATTATTTTTGCCTAACATAATTCAACTATTCTGCATACAACTGGAAATGCATTAATCCTTTCCCTAGAAGAGGATGCAAGTACCTGGGTGATATTCATTCTTGTCCTTTATATCCCGTAACTTGAATACAGTGGTGTAAGGTTAACATAACTTATTTTATATGATCAGGGGAAATACAAATATATTTATTATATATTAATATATTTGTAACAAAAACTAGTAAAAATAACCATAAAAATTACAATCCTTGTTTTGGCAACTGGTCACAAAGTCATAGCTCATATTGATAACTAACTCCTTCCACTACTGATTTCATATTGCTTTTATCCTTAGCAAGCAACTCAGTGAGTCATAGTTCCTTGAATGGTGAGGTGACCCAAACCTTCATTCCTGAAGCATATGGGCCGTTAATAGCCCTGCCTCAATTGAATAGTCATGCTGGTAATTTTTTCCATTGAATTTATTCACAAGGGAAGGTAACAATAACAGTCATCCTCAGGAATGTCCTGTATTCCAGGCACACTCTACTTTACCTCCATTCTGTAGGAGCAGACCTATTTCCTCTTCATAATCAGGATCAATTGCACTGGCAAGTACAGTAACACCCATCTTTATCTCTTGATTCAGAGACATGAGGAGTCCAAAGTAGCATGATGGCAGTTTTAACTTCCAGTTCAATGGAATCTTTTTTAGATCTCCTGGTGGAAGCACTCCTCCTTTGGAATTAAGACATTTAAAATAGCAGAGCATAAAGTAAAAAGGACGGGCAGCAAATTTTTACTAGTGGATCACTAGGGTAACAGTGAGTGATGGTCCCCTTTGGATTTCTGGACCCATTTTAAGCCCACTCTTGAGAACTATTGCTCAGTAAAAAAAAAGATTCTTTTCAAAATATTAACACTCATTGATAACAAACTCTTCACCCAAGATGTACAAAGAGATTCATGTGTTTTCATGCCTGCTTACACAACATCAATTCTGCAGCCCTTGGATCAAGGAGAAATTTTGAAATTCAAGACTTATTATTTAAGAAATACATTGCATAAGGATATAACTTCCATAGTGATTCCTCTGAAGGATCTGGCCAAATAAATGGGAAACTTTCTTGAAAAGATTCACCATTCAAAATGCCATGAAGAACATTTGTAATTCATGGGAGAAGATCAAAATATTAACATTAACAGAAGTTTAGAAGAAGTTGATTCCAACCTTCATGAATGACTTTGAGTAGTTCAAGACTTCAGTGAAAGAAGTAAGTGAAGATGTGGTGGAAATAGCAAGAGAGCTAGAATAATAATTTGAGCCAGAATATGTGACTGAATTGCTACAATCTAATGATAAAACTTTAACAGGTAAGGAGTTTCTACTTATGGATGAACCAAAAAAAGTGGTTTCTTGAGCTGGAATTTACTCCTGGTAAAAATGTTGAGATTATTGTTGAAATTATAACAAAGGATTTATAATATTACTTAAACTTAGTATATACAGCATTGGAAGGATTTGAGAGGATTGACTCCAGTTTTGAAAGAAACTCTACTGTTGGTGAAACAGCATTGCATATTACAGAGAAATCATTCATGAAAAGGTCATTCAGCACCTCAAATGAATTTTGTCTTTTTTCTTTTTTTAAAGAAATTGCCACAGTTACCCCAACCTTCAACAATCACCTGATTAGTCAGGAGCCATCAAGATCAAGGGAAGAAAAGTTGGAAAGAGCCCAAGTATCCATCAACATATGAATGGATAAGCAAATTGAGGTATATAGATAAAATGGAATGTTACTCATCTGTAATAAGGAATAACTATTGACATGTATGACAACATGGATGAATCTTGAAGACATGTTGAGTGAAGTAAGCCAGTCACTGAAGAACATTAGGTCATTGATGTGACCTAAGGAAATTGAGCAGACTCACAGAGTTAAAATCTGGAAGACGGGTTATCAGGAGACAGAAAGATCAAGGCAAGAGGCTCCACTAGCAAAATAAATTATGACTCCCTGAAGGCTCAAATATGGAAAGCATTTTTTAGTAGTAAAGTATTTTAATTAAAGAATGTGACTTGGTTTTTAGACATAATGTTATAACACACTTAATAGAACAAAATACCGTGCAAATATAATTTTTACATGCAGTGAAAAATGAAATATATTATTTGATTAACTTTATTGCAATATTTGATTTATTGTAGTGTTTGGAACAGAACCCATAATATCTCTGATTTATGCCTGTATATTCACAGTATAAGCATAAGAAAAAAGAAGTTATTAAGAGAACATAATTAAATATCTAAAATATCAATTAAAAAGAAAAGACATATGCATATGCATGAGTGGGGATATAGAAGTAATACCCAGTGTTTTGGGGCAAAAAGGCATGCTAGAATTTCAAAAACACAGGGGAGGTCCTCAGTGGAAAGAGCTGCAAATTTGTTAAGCAACATAGTATGAATTTTTTTTTTTTTACAAACATAGGAAAAGCTGCAAAAGAGTTGAAACAAATGTATCATCATCTAGGATGTTGTTTTTCAAGTTTCCACATACAAGCCACACAATTGTGTTCTAGACTTAAATATTAGCTTGCCTAAATGATGACTTAAATGTCTCATAAGCACCTAAAGCTTAGCATATTGAAAATCTCATTTTGATGAAACTCACCCCTGTTGGTATCCTGTCTGCTAAAACAACCCATACAATGGGTTGGGTTGAAAAATGGAAAAGATTGGCTAACAGTGTTGAGGTTAGGAGAAGACCAAAACTGAGGTGCCCCAAAGTCTGTTCTAGGGCTGGCTGCTGGTGATCCTCGGTTCCTGGTTCTTCCGTCACATGACAATACACATGGCAATGTCTTGTATTTTCTTCTCTGGTTCCTTTGACTTCCAGCTTCATCTTTTCTTTCTAGCTTTCTCTTTCTATGTCTGAATTTCATTCTGTTTACAAAGACACTGGCAATCTGTATTAAAGTCTGATGTGATTCATTTGGGGCATACTTTAACTGAAATAACATCTTAAAGAGATCTTATTTACAGTGGGTCCACACCCACCAGAATGAGGACCTAGAACATGTCCAAACTGAGGTACACAATTTAATCTCTCACACCATTTCCTCTAATATTCAAAATTGTCATGAACTTTCACCCAGCTGCAAAAGGCAAACATGAGTGGGTGATCCAACCTACATCTACCATTCCATCATACGTTCTTATATAATTCATTATATTAATTTTGCATATGTCACTTTGTTTCTGTGCCAACTGCTTTTTCAAATGTTCTTTCTCTCTCTCTCTCCAAATCCTTAACTTTGACCTCAGTTAACATTTATCTTTCACCAGGAATCCTATAACTACTTCTTGACTCATTTCTTTACTTTTACACTGGTCACACCTCTACTCTTTTTTAGTTATATAATTCATCACTTTCAGAACAGCCAGAGAAATCTTTTTTAAAGCTGAAGATAATTCACCTAATTTAAAACTTCTCAATGTCTTACAATTCATGTAGAATAAAATACAAATATTGATTGTGGCCTAAATTATCTGTTCCCACTAATTTTCCAGTTCTTTAGTAATCCATTCATACTGGCCTTCATTATGTCTCCCCTTAAAAAACAAATAATTTTAAGCTCATCTTTACTCCGGCACATTTTCAAGAAATGTACTCCTGCCTGGAATCCCAGAATGTTTTTCATCTGATTTATTGTGTAGTTGGTTCCTTCTCATCCTTCAGGTTTCAGTTCAAATGTCACCCTCTCAGAATAGCTGTCTCTTAGGGAAAATAATTCTCCCAGGTTGTAATGATATACATTCTTGTTTAATTCACTTACTGAACTTATCACAATATAGAATTATCTTGTTTATATGTTCCATTACCAGATTTTAATTTGTCCCTTGTCTTTGGAAAAGAAGATCTACGAGGTGAAGGAAAAGTGATTTATCTGAATTTTGAACATTACCTGGCATAGAGTAGGAACTCAACAAATATTTGGTAAATAAGTAAAGAGAATGATTCAAAGAAATTAAGAGAAAGAATGATGTTTGTTGTCAGAAAGAAATTGGTATCAGATACTCAACAGGTTTAGGTGTTATCTTCATCTTATTTCAAAGATTCTTTTTATGTTGTAATTTCATTGTTTTCCTTATTGCAGAATTGTTTCCTATTCTTCTTACTAATCTATTCTTTCTAGAAGAATAGAAACAATGGACACAACACTTAACTTTTAGAGATCAGGCATTTATGATGATATAGTCTTGATTCTCTGGAAATTAGTTTGAAATTTATAGATAAGAGACTATGACAGGACTTCTTTGGAACCATTTGAACCACCGACTATGCTGGGAAGAGACTCTAATTTACTTTGTTAGGTGCAGGTGACTATCTTTAAAATAAACAACTACAGGAAACTATTCAGCCATATTATAAAAACATATCAATCCTTTGACATATATATGTAATAAAGTTATCATAGAAGCACTATAAAATAAGAATATTTATTATCAAAATAAAAAAGATATTAATATTAAAATTTATGATATTAAAGATTATGGCCAGACATATTTTATAAATTATTTTTTGTATAATTTTATTACAATATAAAATTCTGTAATTAAAGCTGCCCCCAAATGATGCACTATTCTGGATCATATATAAATTTGCTTTTCTTTCTCCCAAATAATTGCAAAGTTTACCAAACTTAGAGGCTTGAATTTAATAATTGAGTTAGAATATTACATAATTTAAGGAAACCTCACCCAAGGAATTGTCCTTGCTGTCTAAATGCAGTCCTAGAATATAATTCCTTGAAGTTTGTAATCACTTCTTTTCTTGCACATACAGATGAATCCCCAAACTCTTACATGGCTGGAAATTTCACCTGGGTGACAGTTTGTTCTCATAGGGGTCCCAGAATGTCCAGAGCTCCAGATTCCCCTCTCCCTGGTCTTCCTGGTGATCTATGGGCTGACAGAGGCAGGGAACCTGGGTATCATCACCCTCACCAGTGTTGACTCTCAACTTCAAACTCCCATGTATTTTTTCCTCCAACATTTGGTTATCATCAATCTTGGCAATTCTACCATAATTGCCCCTAAAATGCTCATGAATTTCTTAGCAAAGTAGAAAACCACCTCCTACTATGAGTGTGCCACTCAACTGGGTGGTTTCTTGGTTTTCATAGTAGCTGAGATTTTCATGCTAGCTGTGAGGGCCTATGACTGCTATGTGACCATTTGTAATCCCCTGCTGTACGTTGTGGTGGTATCTCCATGGATCTGCCTTCTTCTAGTATCCCTCACATACCTCTATAGCTTTTCTACAGCTGTTGTAGTTTCATCATGTGTGTTCTCTGTGTCTTACTCTTCTTCCAATGTAATCAATCATTTTTACTGTGATAATGTTCCTCTGTTAGCATTGTCCTGCACTGATACTTACTTTTCAGAAACAGTAGTCTTTATTTTTTCAGCTACAAATTTATTTTTCTCCATAACTATAGTTTTAGTACCCTATCTCAACAATTGTCTTGTCCATTTTAAAGATACATTCCTTAGAAGGAACTGAAAAAAGCCTTTTCCACCTGTGCTTCTCATAAGATGGCAGTCATTGTTTTCTATGGGACACTGCTATTCATGTATTTGCAACCTCACAGTAATCATTCCATAGATACTGATAAAATGGCTTCAGTGTTTTATACTCTGGTGATACCCATGCTGAATCCCCTAATCAATAACCTGTGGAATAAGGATGTGAAGGCTGCTTTAATGAAACTCCTGAAAAATCCATTTTCTTTCTTTAAATCAATGTCAATATAGAAATCTATAAGTAAATGAAGAGGTGGTTGATGTAGTTTGCCATTATGTCCCAGAAAGTGAATTTAAGGAGTTGAACATATTCATATGCCTTAGAGGTATGCTCCTTCCCATGCATATCCCCATAACTGACACCCTGCATCTTCCCCTGCCACTGTTGTGACCCTTCTGTGATATTAAAAACCTCTCCAAACATGAAACCAACTAAATAACCAAATAAAATTAATTAGAAAGTGAAATAATGTTTAAATAACCAATAAATTAAAAAAAAATTTAAAACCAGACTTACAAGTGAGCCTGGGAATTAAAAAAGGCTAGGATTTGGAAAAAATTAAATTAAAATTGAAGCTGGATACTGGAGTTGTGAAATTAATAAACAAATAGTGTATTCACTAACTTTGTCAGGACTAAGCAGGTAGACTGGAGTAAGTATTTCTAGGAGTCAAGGGAGATGCAAGGTTAAAAAATCAAATAAGTTTGAAGAGATCAACAAAATATGGATGAGAAAAGTAAACCAATTTAATTCTTTGGCTTTTTTCTTATCTTTTATCCATGTATGGTTGAGTAAACTACTACATTTCAAAAAACTCTAATAACAGATTGCTAAATCCTTGTTACTGGTAAGTTAGCCAAATTGTACTGATAAGTATATTTAAAAGAAAATGCCATAACCTTGTCAATATTTTGAGTGGGAAAATACAACCTATTGAATTTATAGTTTAAATTCAAAGAACCAGCATATGTTAGAAATTATTTAATTCCAATTAATAAAATTTACACATTTTCTAAAAGGCACAGGGCACCATCAATGAATATGTTTTCATGCTTGATACTACTTGATTAATAAATTTAGTTGATACTGAAAAGATTTTCATTTATCTCTGTTGCAACTATTACACTTCTATTGTAGGTATAAAAAATGTACTAGACTATGGTATTTTTAAACATTTAGTAGACTGAATTTAGGAAAGTTCTGCAAGTGACAAAAAGGGAAAATTTACATTGATTAAAAATTTTGTCCCATTTTCTGATAGTTCTTAATCTGTGTGTGTACATCAAAATCTATTTTACAACTTAGATTATATTCAGGTGACCAGGATATCTCTCTAGCAAAAAATCAGAATCACCAGTTGAAGGTTAATTAATCTGATATCTAATAAGATCCAGAGGTAATAATGGCATTACATTTTAGTAATGAATCTTGACAAATAATCATAGAGCTAGACCTGAAGAAATATATGATCAATCAAATTAGCATTCTATGAAAATGTTCACTTTGCTGGTAAGAAGGTTCCAGGGTTGAGTAACTTCTTCCATTATAGACACCAAAACTTTGGACATGATACTTATATCAGAAAGGAAATGTAATTATTCAAGACTAAATTAGACTCAGAGACATGAAAAACTGTAATTTAATGTCTTTGAGATTGCTTTAATATTGCCACACTTATTAAAGTTTTAATGTCAATATCTTTTTTCCCTTGATTAGAGAATGGAAAGGTAGGGAAAAGCTATCTTGGATAAGGTAAGATTTTAATTTAATATATACCATCTTATCTCAGGCCTACATTCTTGGTCATTTTCAAGTTTGTTTTATTATATTTCCATCCTAATATGGAACACCTGTAATTTTAATTCCACAGCATTAAAGATGTAACAAATAATTTTTTATTCCTTTGGTGTATAGAGTCAACTTTGGATCCTATTGAATTTTTCCTGGTTAGGATTTCGTTTAAACACGGAATAAGTATGGCCACATGATAAAGAACAATATTTGTCTCATGAAACTAATTATTTTATTAGCTATTAAGATGGTCTTCAAATGGAAATTTTTGGATTTAAGAAGCAGTTCTTAGAAGACCATTAAATTGTGTATAACCAAATAAGGCCAAGGAAATATGTTAGATCCAGCCAGATCTATAATATACTGAAGACAGATTTTTAGCTGAATTTTAAAGTCAATTAAGTTAAATAAAATCATTATTTCTTAATGTAAACATTCTTGGTTCAACCCAAAATGACAATAAATTAATGTAGTAATTTGTATGTGTACATGTAACCATGATGGCATTTCCAGTAAAGCATAATAATAACCCTCCTTTGAAATTAATTTACAGTCAAATGTTCGAGCCTCTAGACTAGCCATTGACCTGATACTGTGAAAAATATTCCAGAAAACACTTGACTTCATTTGTACCCTAAATTATAGAGAGATTGTTAAAACACTCAGAGCTTAATGATAAAGTTGTGTAAAGTCAACGTTCTTTTACAGTTTTTGTTGTACAAACTAACAGTGACATGGTTGTAACTTTATTTGGAAGGAGATTTCTGAGTCTCTTTCTTAATCTTTAGAAGTTTCTTCCAAAAACTCAAGTGTAAATATTCCCCAATCTTCTCTTTTTTAAATTTTTTATTATTTATTTTTTTACCTCCTCTCTGTTTTGAATCAAGGTAATTGGGTTTCATCTACTTTTTCATTTGTTACTCATTTTTAAGAAAGGTGTCACATTTTTAAAAAAGTAGTAAAGAAAATGCCTAGAGGAATTAAGATGCCACACTGGAAAACCACTATATCTATAAATGTATAGATGCCCTTATTACCATGTAAATAGAAAGGGGTAGTAATGTAAAAATATATATATAGAAGAAATGAGAGGTTAGAAGTAGCAAGAAGTATTTTCTCATATTGGTAATTTAAAAAGATATTGTTTCATGCCAAAGAGGATGATATGAGAGGGTATCACCAAAGGTGGCATCACTGGTGAAAATGATAGAGTCCCAAAACAAATAGGGTGAAATGGAAAATCCAAAGAGGATGAGCTGGAGAATAGAGATTGGATGCATAAAGATACAGTATAATATGCATATAATATATGCTAGGCTGTATTTTCTTTGTATTCATAGTTTAAATTACTTAAAGATCACATAATGAGAAAGACTTCCTCAATGAGCAACATATTACAGTGAAAAGAAGTAAAGCATTAGAATCCAATGTGGTATTCCTAGCATGTGACTTGGGCACATTGACCACACTGGGAAGGAAATAATCAGAAATCAACATATCAAACACAGAAGCCTGTCCTGAAAACTGGAAGCTTCTAATGTGCAGTAGAGTCGGGCACACTCATCACAATCTGCCTATTACAACCAAAGCCAATCACAAATCCCTTGAGCAAAGAAGAAGAATAAGATTAGGATCCATGTAAATGTAAAGTTGAAACAATTCTAAGACTAAGGTCAAATATCATCACAATTCCTAAATTAGGAAGACATTATGAGAAGTTAAGAAACAGCTATTTTTATCATCTATTATGACCACAGTTTTTGAGACAAAAATCTGTTTCTGATTTGCAAGTTGATTTATACAAATGACTAACTTACAGCTGGAATTATGAAAATGTTCTAAAAATGACTGAAGTGATGAATGCACAACTATGTGATTATACCGAATACCACTGATTGTACACTTGGTGTAGATTTATGCTTTATTAATATGTGTCAAAATATTTATTTGCTAAAAAAAAGACTAACTTAAAACTAGTAATAAAACTGGAAAATATTTAAGTTCTGGATGTTATAACTTTCATGAAGTACCCTATACTTCTGCCAGAGTGCTAAGTAATAAAATATAGATATCATATAGTTGAATGATCATAATAATCTATCCGTCTCCTCCCCTCCCCTTCCCTTCCCTAACCAGGGCCGGGGATTGGATCCCAGACCCCTTGTATGTGAGCCAGATCAGATCCCTTGAATTGCTTTTTTCGTTTCTTTGCTTGTTCTGTGTGTTTTAGTTTTTAGGAGGCACCAGGAGCCAAAACCGGGACCTCCCATGTGGGAAGCAGGCGCTCAACTGCTTAAGCCACATTCACTCTCCTCTATTTGTACTTTTAATGTGAATTAACATAGCATTTTCATTTTCAAATATTTTTTCAGCAAAGGTAACTGAGTCTTTGAAATTAAATAAATTGCCAAAGTCTTACAACTTATAAAAGGCAGAACTGATATACAAACCATGAGTTTGACTCAAAAGCCCACACTCTTAACAAATATGCAAAACTTCATAAACATAAAGTCATGTTGGGGTCATATTTTCAGTACAGAATTTCAACTATATTTCAATATTTGTAGAATGTGTATAGTCATAAATCAGGCTTCAGATTTTATAGCACCTGGATAAATTGAGACTTAGCCATAAAATTTTAAAAATCCCAATATTGTAACTTTATGATGTTTTTAACAGTTTTATTGAGGTTTAATTTATATACCATAAGAATTCACCTATTGTAGGTAAATGGATTTTATGCAAATTTATTTCAGCAAATTTGTAGAATTGCACAACCATGATCCAGTTTGAAAGTTGAAGTTTAGAAACTCAATGTTTTTTTTTTTTTCAATTGTTGGTAAAAATCAAAAATTTTCACAATACATATCAATATTTGTAAGATGATATATAAATACATATGCATATATGTGCATTTGCTTACATAAATTTTATTTTACATATATATATATATTTTTTAAAGGTGCTTAGATTACCTAATTATTACTCAGAAATTACAGGGATTCCCATGTTCCCCACAACCCACACCACTCACAACATCCCACACCAACATCCTTCATCAGTGTGGCACATCACCCGCAATGGATATAGACATCCTGGGGCCTTGCCACCAAGCATAGACCACATTTCACATCATAGAACACCCTCTCTCCCACACAGTTCTGCGTGGTATATGCTGATGCAAAATGGCCTACATCTGTCGCCGCAATGCCACTCAGGACAACCCCAAGTCCCGAAAAAGCCCTGTATTGCAACTGCCCCTCTCCTCCCTGCCCTGAAAACGTCCCGTGGCCACTGGCTCCACCTCACTCTTACAATTTCTTCCATTGCTTGAATCACAATATGTCTACAACAGAACACCACCAAGTCCACTCTAGTCCATAGCTCCTTCTCCAATCCTGAGGAGTTTGGGATGCTGATGTCCACTCCACCTCCAAGTGAGAGAGGGCTTATATCCCATGGATACGGTGGATGGGATTATCCTGCCTGCAGCTGCAGGCCCTCTCCATTCCCTGGGACGGCTGTTGCCCATCGTCGTCTCCCCGCCAGGTGACTTGGATAAGTCCATTGAGCTGTAGGGTAGGAGTTGCAGCTGCACCGAGATTCCAGGCACAGCTGGCACATAGGTAGGCCAGAGGCTCCAGTCTCTGGAAGTACACCTAAAAACTCCAGCATCACATATAGGTTTGAATAGAAGAGACTGATGGACCATGTGCAGGGAGGACTTATTTGAGTCCAACTCTGTCACTCTCAGGAGCACAGATTCCAAAGAAGAGCCCACTAATAAGGCATCAAACTCTGGGGCTATCCCCCCTTATATAGGACCTGGGTGTCTCCAGAGACCTCAGGATCCCCTCGGTGTGAGGTGATATCCACTTTGGTGTTCTATGAGATCGTACTGAGGTGTGCATAAGCATTACCTTGGGGAAGACCTCCTGACTCTCTTTGAAGTCTCTTAGCCACATGAACTCATTTGTCTTTACCTTTTCCCCCTTTTATTCAAGGTCTTTTTCCAATTGTGTTGCCAGTTGGCACTTGGTATTAATCCCTCATTGCTAGGGAGACTCATCCCCAGGAGTCATGTCCCACATTGGGGGCAAGGTAATGCATTCATATGCTGAGTTTGGCTTAGAAAGAGTCTTCATTTGAGGAACAAGGAGACTTTCAGGTGGCAACCCTTAGGCACCCCATAACAGTAGGCTAAGTTTCAATTACAAGAGCAAAGACTCATAAGGCTAGTCCTCAATAACAAGAACCCATCAGTGGGTCATCCTCTTTTGCCAGACACTGCTGCTGAAATTGGGGGACTGTTGCTGCTCCCTTGGAGAATGTGGCAGAGCTTTCCAGGCTGGGAATTCAGATTCCCTCATTTATTGAGTGATTGTCTACCCTCTGTGACCATGCTCCATCCCTTGATCATTTGTACAATTTTATATATCATTCATGTATAATCAGATGAACTTACTCCCATGAATCCCCCAATCCAGACACCCCCCACCAATGAATTTCTGCAGCCCACATTGTAACACTTCTGTGATCCAAAACTTCCTTGAACATGAAGCCCATATAACAATGGAAATAGGAAAAAGAAATTATTAATAGGA
>JAQZBX010090673.1:0-12483 GCA_029593785.1 Cabassous unicinctus
TAGATATGAGACTTTCACACTGTGGCCCACTGTGCCCTAAACATTATGGTCTGCTGGGAGATGGATATGGGTGCCCCATAGACAGGAATGGACCCTCACCCAACACAACCAAAGAACTCTATCTTGATCTGAACCTCGGATCAAGAATTGTTCTGAACCTCAGTTTTCTTGTCTATCAAATGATACCTACCTCATAGCTAGTGCTATGAGGACTAAATAACTTAAATTCATAAATTAAGTATAAAATAATTCTTTAAGTGGGACCATTATTATTTTTAAGACAGATGTCATCATTTTATTTTTATTAGATGAGCACACTGAGGCCCATACAAATTGTGACTCACCTAATGTCACACAATCGGAGGTAGCAGAGCCTGGAGTAGAAGGCTGGTGGCATTGCTGCCTCCCCAGGCTCTTCATGCCAGGCTGCACTGCCTCATCTGGGGGTTCTTAAAGCAGTAGAAGGCAGTGTGCTTTAGTAATCTCCTCTCCCATTGCTCTCTGAGCTGTCTGCCCCACTTCCTAACAAAAGTTAAATTAATAACGTGTAGCTTCGCATGGAGTAATGATGTCAATAGCCTTACTTCATCTCTGAGATGGCCCAGTGAAGCAGGTGTGGTCTTCCTGTGTTCAGGTCCTTTGAGCTTGGCTGTTCTTTTTACTGGAAGCACTTTCCCTCTTACATATCTGTGGAACGTACTTGTAGATTTGGGGAACTTGGTGTTAAGAATGTTACCAGAGGTTCTGAAGGGAAGGGAAGGGAAGAATAGGTGGAACATAGGACATTTTTAGGGCATTGGAATTGCTTTGCATGATATTGCAATGACAGATAAAGACCATTATACATTTTGTCAAAACCTATAAAATTGTGTGGTGCAAAGTGTAAACTATAATGTAAACTATAGACCGTGGTTAGTACCAATGCTTCAATATTTGTTCATCAATTGTAACAACTGTACCACACTAATGAAAGATGTTATTATTAAGGGAAAATGTGAGAGGGGGAGGGATGGGATATATGTGAATCCCCTGTATTTTTTTGTAAATTTTCTGTAATCTAAAACTTGTTCAAAAATAAAATTAAAAATATATTTTTTAAAAAAGAGACACCCTCATCATTGTCTCTCCGAGTACTCTGCTTTATCTTTCTTCATAGAATTCATCATTACATGACATGCATCTATTTGTTTCTTTATTTATTATCTCTATCTACTTCACCCTTTAGATCATTAGCTAAAAGTCCCTAGAACAGAAGGCAGTCAATAAATGTTTAGTAAATGATGGGATGAGTGGATCCCATTTTACAGATGAGAAGACAAGAGGCTCAGAGATTGCATGACTTGTCCATGGCCACCCACAGGTAAGAGGCAGGACAGGACCTCAGCGAGGCTCTCCCCAGGCTGGTACATCTCTGATCCTTTAGATTACCTGCTTCAGAATATTTCCTGGGTCATGTGTTATGATCCCTTCCCACTGTTGATGGTTCCGGGAGGTGGTTTCAGGCTCCCAGAGCTGACACACTTGTGGATCTGCTGCTGTCCTAGTTCACCTCAGACTGTCACACTTATTGCAAATAAGAATCTGCAGTGAACCTCATGTGTCCACTCTTTTCCTGGACTTCAGAGCTCTTGCTTGAGGGTGTGTACTTGGGAAGTAGAAGGGAAGTTTCTTTCCCTGAGATGGGGTGGGGATGGTGACTTCATCCTTCTAATCAATCCTGGATCAGAACAACCTACATCCCTGCCCTTTGTGAAGGACTTACAGCCATAATTGGAGGATAATGGGGACTTTGGGCAGGTGTGTGGTTTTGGGACCTACAGAAGGGAGAAGTTCTGTTTTCCTTGGCAGTGATGTCACAGTCTGACTCAGAATCAGCCCTGTTACTGAGAGCACCTGCCATTGCAGCAGGATCCACTTCCTCCTTCCTCCAATCTGCTGCTTACGCTTGCTGGGTACCGTGTCCTCCCAGATGAGCAAAGCAGGCAGGTAGAGAAGGGCCCAATAAAATGGGGTAAGTTGAGTCTTCTGGCATAGTTCTCATAACTATGTGTTCTTTAGGCTGAGAATGACCTGGCACTGAAGTTTCTATGGAAGGATGATGAGCATGTTACACAGCAAACCACAGGCCAGCTTCATGATCCAGATCAGTAGCAAGTGCACCATTTATATCTTACAACAATCTCCCAATCTAGGCAAAAATTCTGACTTCAGGAAGAAACCATGATAAAAATTTACTTAAAATTCACTCTTTGTTTCAAAGTTGTTTTTTTTTTTTTCCTACTTAAAGATCAGCTTTTAGTCTCAGAGTTTCCCCACAGCACACACAGATGCAGACAGTCAAGACTAAAATAGCTGTGACTAGGCAATGTCACTGAGGTTGTCTTAATAACTGCCTTCAGTCATTAAGATGCCCGAATTGGATTTATCACCAGTGATCAGATCGATTACCTTGGCGCTCAACTGCAATCTAAGTCTTTCTGTACTTCCACTTCAGTTATTTCATTAAGATGGATGGGCTGGTAATGCCACCCCCCATGGGAGGCTGGGCTAGAGTGTTCTGCCTGAATGGAGTCGTAGAGATAAAAATAAACTGGGTGTGAAAGGGGCAAAGGAGCAGAGAAACAGAATTCTCTGTTCACATAGCCCGCTGGTACTCGGGAAGCCGCGCAGCCGGGCGAGCAGTGCAGCTGCAGCTGGTGGTGACAGCTCACACCAAGGGGCCGAGGGCACCCTAGGGGGGTTGCCTCTTACAAGGGTTTGCATTTGCCAAGAGTGAACATAGTTTCATGGAGTTGTGAAGATTTCCACAGCTCTTTTTCCCAAGCCAGTCCTTCCTATCCCATGCGAAATTTTTCTTTGCTACGATTGGGGTCTCTGCCAGTCCTGGCATGTCGATCTCTGCCATGATTAGGAGTAGACTTCACTGGAGAATCTAAAATGTCTTAGGCTGTAACTCAACCCTGTGGGTCCTGGTGGGCTTCATTGAGCAAATACCTGGTGATCTAGTGAGGTCCTTGCTGACTGCCTGTCTTACAATGCTCTAACTCCTTCCATTACAGCCAACCTGCTTCAACTGTGATATCCCACAGACCTGTGGGGGTGAAACGAATTTATTTCACTGCAGCCCTTACCCCACAGGACATTGGGACCACAAGTAGCTCCATCCTACCAAATCAATACAGTGCCAACCTCATGTCCATTCATAGCAACACTGAATGTTCCCTTCACTATGACTTTTGCTATGATTCTTAGCCAGTCTTCTGTGGTCTGGGTTGATAATGTATGGGGTCTTGACCAACACAGGAAAACACTACTTCTATTTCCAAGGATTCCAAGAGAGCTTGAAGTTGGTTCAGATGTTCTAAAATTCTGTTTTATAGACATTCTTCCCTTAAGAGTAGCCCTAGGTTCTTGGGCTCCATCCAAGACCTTTACCCCCACACTGCTTACCCTGACATGGACTGACCACTGCACTGGGACATGCTCCTAGTCAGAGATATTTGATTCTGGAGGCAGGCTTTTATTCACAATGCCATTTAAAACTTTCTCTGGATATTATACTTCTCTTCCCACCATGATTGGAGCTCATAATTTGGCATATCTGGGAAAATAATCTGCTTGGAGCCAATCTAGGCCCCCATCTCAGCACAGGACCCATTGGTGGTGAACCAGTCCATGTTCTGCCCCTTCCTTGGGAAGCAGAATCTTGACTCTTCCATGTGTTTCTTGACTCCTCAATGGCTTCTATTCTGGACTCTTCCAAATGTGTTCCCAGTTACAGATAGGTCCCCCCCTGCCTCCTTGCCTCCCTTCCTCTCTCCCTATTTCTTTCAAGCAAAGGAGTGCTTAATCTTCATGATTCAATTCTTTCATTCTGGAGCATGAAAATATTGATTGCTAAAAGCCATTTGATTCCATGAAGCCTTAGAACTCTTTAATGAGCTTCTAAAAGTTATTTGGATCACAAAGATTGCATTTCACAGAATCTGAGCAACTCATTTGAAAGGGGTTAGAAGGTTGCTCAAACTGAGGTTTCCTGAGGGTTAAGTGGGGAAGCAATTGCCTCACATGGGAAGGAGCAAGCAAATCCATCTATGTCTGTGGGCCAAGTGGCTAATAATAATGATGGAAAATTCATATACTTGCTAAGAACCTTACAGGTATGCTATAGAAACTTCCCAACACGACCACCAACCATGAGGGGGGTGCAAAGAGATGGAAGCTTGACACAGTCCCTTAACTTGCATTCTATTTTAATTTCTCTGAAATGATATAGAAATTCTCCCAATTCCTCTTTTCTTACCATTTCAGCCTTAACATTAACCATTTGTTCAAAAGTCCTGGAAGCATAGTTTTTGAGAAGATAAGCCACAGAGAAAGCCTTGTTCAAGTTACCAGCTTTGACAGACTCCAGCCAATGGCCTTAGGTAAAGCACTGAGTATTTCTGAGGCTTGTTCATTCATTTACTGAGTGCCAATGAATTAAGGAATTGTGTGTTCTGTGCAGGTACTTGATAATGCTGATGATGGTAATCGTAATGACAGCTACCAATTATTGGGCTTATATTTTGTGATAGACATTAGGCTAAGTCTTTTATATAAAATTTTTAATTTTATTCTTCAGTAAACCTTCAAGATAGGCAGTGTGCATATGGGGGAATTAAGACTAAAATAGTTCAATTTGCCTAAAGATCTCACAGCGTACAAGTGATAGAGCAGAGAATCAACCCCAGTTCTCACGGACTTTAAAGCCCGTGTCTAACCACCAAGGCACCAAGATGATGCACATGTTCATCCTACACCTAGGGGTTTAGAGCTTTATAGGAGAGAGAGAACCTGTGTATGGCTAAGATAGGTGTCCTTAGAAAGGTACTAGCAAACGTTTTGGGAATTTAGACAACAGAGAGATTATTTTTAGTTGGGGATCAAGAAAGACTGTGATTTGAGAATGAGGAGATATGTATGGGGTGATGTCTAGGAATGGGTTACCCTCCCTTCTGGATGCTCTAGCAAGTGGTGTGCTAGACATGTGTGCAGGGTGGAGTAGGGGTATAAAGGAAGAAAGGGTCGGTTCTGTCTGGCACAACACATTCTTAGTTAAATATGTACATGAATTACATCTTCCTTTATTTCTCTTCTATCATCTATCCATCTCTATCTCTATCATTGTTCTATCAATCATCTGTTTGTCCCTCTATCATCTCTAATCTATATCTATTTCTTCTAGGACCCAATTCCACTCTAGGGGAAATGTCCCTAAAACATTTATGTCCCCACATCAAGGATGGTGTACAATGATGTTTTTCACAATACTGCGTGTGTGTACAGACGGCACAATGGAGTGGAGGCACACTGCAGCTTACTGTGCAGCAGCTAGAAGCACACATGGCAACATACATGGATCTTGAAAACATAGTGCTGAGTAAAGAAAAAGTTAAGTGAAAAAGAAAGCTGTTTATATAGATTACAAATGCCATTTATATAGATTACAAACATATGCAGAAAATAATACATAGTTTACAAGAACACTTACCAATAAAAAAGTAAACATTAAACACACAGATGTGATGGCTTATGGTGGGGGAAGGGGATAGAGAACAGAACTAAAAAGGAATGTTTCTCACTGGCATCATGTGTGATGGAAGTGGGTAGTGGGGATAGTGCCCTGCAGTGGTACCTTCCTCTGAGATAGGCATGGTCAAACCTTTCCTCCAAGCAGCCAAATTGTTGCCCTCAGATGTTGAGGTCAGCTCATCAGAAGGCACCCAGGCCATTTACCTCATGGACAGTCAACAGGAAGCTTCTGATTGGCAGCTTCTTTGGTCAACTTCTGAGTTCTCTTTTCCACAATTGAAATTGCCATGGTCTCTCCCATTTCCTTATAGAGGCCATCTCTTTTCCTTAAATGAAAGTGCATTCATTCAAAAATGGTGGGAGGATGCCTGGCATTTGCAGCGTCAACAAGGAGATGGGTGTGCTAGAGTGGCCTGAGCCAGGGAGAGGGCCGAGTGGGCGATGAGGACAGTGGAAGAAGGCTCAATGGATCATTGCAAGGACTTTAGCTTTAGTCTGAGATGGAGCCATTGCAGCGTGCAGTGCAGAGAAGTGACTTGTTTTAAAAGTAGGATTTAATTGTTCTTACAATACAGCAACCCTGTCTTATTTACCTCTGTAATGCCATTTCTAACACATTTTCTGGTGCATGGGAAATGCTTAGTAGTTGAACAGAACAGCGGTGTGCTATTAACAAACCAAAGAGAAAGAAAATATGCCATGGTCCGAGGTCATTGATAAGCACAATACTTAGACTCATTAAATTAAAATTTTATTTTAAAGTCTCAGTGTTGACATGCTGCCTAAGAACAAATGCACACGTTCATATAGTTCCTCCTCTAAAGGTAACTGATGAAAGCCAGCTCTTTTTAAAATATTGATAAAATTTCCTACTGCTCAGGAGTCACTGTGTCTTCTCTGCTCCTCCACCTGACCAGAACTGATTGCTTTTCAACAGTTTAGTTCAGAATCCTCAGGTTGTGAAACAAATCAAGTATATTCATATGTGAATTGTGTTAGCAATTTAGACCATTATTATTATAATCCCTAGGAAATCATGGAGGCTTTTCCATGATTCAGATAGCTTTTCCATTCTGCAAAAAACAACAAATGAAAAACAGCTTCATCTTCTATCCCAGCTGACATGCTTTCATGGAGAGCTTGTATTTGATCTTTATTATTGGTTTGATTGGGTTGGGATTATTCCCCTGTGAAGGCTGGAAGCTCCCTGAAGACAAACTGCAAGAAGGAGAGTGGATGAAGTTCTGATTGTGAATTCACACAGTTTCTTATGGCAATTTCAGAACTATCCTCTTCAAAAGGGTCTTAAGTACTTTGGGTGGAAACCAGGCTGGGGACTCCCCAAGAGAGGCAGTCTACTTTTGAGCTGAAGCATTGACTTTCAAGGCTGAAAATAAGGGCTCTGGCAGCTCTGCTACCCACCAGCTGTGTGACATTGAGCACAAGGAGAAGGAAGATGCGTTCATTGAGCCCCTTTCATGCACTCAGCCCTGGGCCAGTATTAAAAATGCATGATAATCTAATCTTTATAACAACTCTGTGAAATATTTCTCCATCCTACAGAAGAGGAAATGAATGTCTCAAAGACACATGACTGGTCAATGGCAGAGTTGGGGTTTGAAGCCAGAATCAGTGTGTTCCCAAAGGCCACATCCTGGTACTGCCCCCTCCTCCATCTGGGGTTATTTCCCTGTAAAATGAGTTCATTGGTTTTCCTCCAAGGTCATCCCAGTGCTAATAGTTTATGATTCTGAGAGCTCAGAAATTCACCATATAACACCATAACTCAATTGTGTTCATATCAAATCCTGCTCCTTTGTTCATTCAGGAAGTATGGTCCCCTGGCTTCCATCAGACACCCCAATCTCACTTTCATCACTCCGTTCTCCTTCATCCCAGTAATTTTTGCTTTGTCTCCCACCGCCTGTTCATTTGCCACATCTTCTTCCTCCAAAGCCTTTCTATCTCTCCCCTATGTTGATTCCTCCAAAATAGCCTGTGCAAACCTCACCTCCTCTTTTACCAAGCTTATATTACTTCTGCTTAGAAGCTTTCCTGGTTAAACTATCTGAATGGCTTTGGAAAAGCCACATTCTGTGACTTAATTTTCATCTGGGAAAAGAGTCTGCATTAGATGGCCTCCCTGGTCACTTCCAGTACCGCAGTCTTGTGATTATGAATAAATAGCTGATCCCTTTCTTTCTCTCCTATCCCCTCAGCAGCTGTGGGCTTTGTTTTTACATTAGGTTCATTTGCAGTTTCCACTATACTACGTTGTTTTAATTCATGGATTTCTGCTAAGTGCAACATTTAGGTACTTCTAACTAGTCTGCAAACTCTTGGAAAGAAGGGACCATAAGCCTTACTCCTCTTTGTCCCTGCTGCCCCTCCACTCATATCCCAGGTCCACAGGACAAAGCCGTGAAGTCAGGGCTTATTCAAACAATGCCCTCAACTGCTGGAAAAGTGACAGATGGCAAGTCCCTTCTAGAACTTTGTTTTTCTGGTATCACTGCCATGTCCCTGCCACTCAGCTATTTAAAAAATATCCTTCGTTACTCATTAGTCTGAGAATTAGGTTTTAGCTCTGGGCTTTTGTCTGAATGGCACTATTAACACAAACTAGCTGAATCTGTATCTGCGCCCTTACTTGGGAAGAGTGATGCAGACA
Organism: Cabassous unicinctus; assembly: GCA_029593785.1. Classification (NCBI taxonomy): domain Eukaryota; kingdom Metazoa; phylum Chordata; class Mammalia; order Cingulata; family Chlamyphoridae; genus Cabassous; species Cabassous unicinctus. Next base: position 8,246 of record JAQZBX010090673.1, read on the forward strand.
TTCTGTCTCCTTGTGATGTCTTCTGGATTCAGGAGTTAAATTTGGGCCCTCTTGGTCTGATGGAATGTGTCAGGGAGCTTTCTGCACTGTTAAAGTTTGATTTTAAGTGTTTCCTTAAACGCTGCTCTCTGTAGGCTCTAATGTTTGTATTGTGATAGAGTATTTATTTTTTTCAGTCATACATTCAGAAATCATTTTACTGAGCACTTACTATATGGCAGGCACTGGAGGAACAAAGATAAGTAAAACTTTGTTCTTGCCCTCATGAAGTACTTTCTTCCCTAAAATGGAAATGGGTACTAAAACAGTTACTGAAATGCAGCAAGATGCCCTTTCATAGATGTATACATAAGGTTGCGGGGAGGTAAAAATTAAGTTTTAACCAGGAGGCATCATGGAAGATGTCACAGAGAAGGTGAATTTAGGGATAAGTCTTAGTAAGATTTGGCAATGAAAGGGAAAGGGCATTCCAGAAGAAGACACAGCTTGCACGAAGGCATGGGCCAAGTGGACAGAATGAAGGCATGGGGTGAGGGTTTGGTAAAAATGAGGTTGAAAATGTAGGGAAGGGTCAGATTGTGAAAGGCTTTTCATGCCCTCCAGAAGAGTCTGTAGGTCAGTGGCTCTCAATTTTTAGGGGACTGAAGACTCACCTGGGTAATGGCTGAATATGTAGATTTCTGGGCCCAACTAATTTGATTAGGTTGGTCTTCAGTGGGGTTCAGAACTCTGTATTATAAGCCAGCTTCCCAGGGGACCTTGACATAGTCTGCTAATCACCTTGTGCAAACATTGCTGGAGGCATGGGAAATGTAAAGAGTGACATCATCATATTGGAGTTTTAGAAAGATGAGTCTAGCCAAGCATGGGAGGTGAATTGAGGGAGGAGGGCTCAAAGTGGGGTGGTCTATTCTCATTTTATTGCGACGGTCCCACGAGAGATGTCCGGTGCCTGAACCATGGCAATGGGAAGCAGTAATGCAGAGAACCAAGTTGAGAATTTTTCAGAGATAGAATCAATAGGATTTAGAGAATGAATGCAAGTTAGGAAACGGGAGGAACACAGGTGCCCCCGGCAGTTCTCCCAGGAGTAATTAGGAGCTGGTGGTGCCATTAATAACAGAAAGTAAAACACAGTTGGGAAAGGAAATAAAAAGTGTGGTTTGGGACATAGTGAGTTTTTGGTATCTGCGAATGCTGCAAGGAGAGATTTAAATTCAGGTCTCCAAATTTGCATTTGGGAATTATGATTGCTGTGTAGATAATAGGATAGTTAAAGCCACGGGGTTCTACTAGATAATTCTAGAACAGAGACCAGAGTAGTACCCGCAGACACATCTGCCTTTAAGAGGAGGGCAGGGGAGGAGGGGTCTTTAGCCAACACTGTAAAAGCAGGTAAGTGGAGGCTCATGGAAATCAAGGGAAGAGGAGTATTTTATGAAGGAATTTTTCAGCACCAGGCCAGGAATGAGGCAAAGTTTGCCCCCTAGAGGCAAAGATGGGCATTGCAGTGAAGGGAGCCACATGTGGTACTGGAGGGCTGGGGTGAAAGACCACAGCTGGACGGGTATGAGAGAATTGGTGAATCGACATGTGTTTGCATGCACGTGCACATACATGTACGTATCTGCATGCACCTGTGTGTATGTGGGGTGGTGAAATTTGTGTTCATCAATGCAGTGAATATGCAACAAGAGACTTCAATGTACCAGGGATCTGAGGATCCTGTGAGCAAGGTAGGGAATGGCAGCCAAAGCGTGGAACACATCAAGGGGTCAAGAGTCAAAGAATAACGGAAAGTGGGAGCTGGGAGCAGACAGTGGCCTGGAGGAATTCCAGAGAGGGGTGCTGATACTCATTGGCAGGCTGGGTGAAATTTAACATGGCCCCTGTGAGACTAACGGGAGAGGATGCAATGCCCAATGCCACAGAGAGATTTAAAAATGGAGAAATGGCCTGGAGGTTGATATTTAGAAGGTTTCTGGTGACCTTTCCCAGCATGGTTTTAGTATAAGCCTGACTGAAGAATGAATGGATTGTAAGGAAGTAGTTAGAGCAAAAGGAAGAAGAAAAGGCGGCGATTCCCTTGAGTTGGAAGGCAGGGATGAGATAAAGCTAGCAATTTAGTCTATTTAATTAAGTCTGCTAAACTTATTGGTACATCTTGAGGACTTAAAAATTTTGTTTTGGATAACTTGCATTTCAAAAATTAGTCTTTCTCCCAAGAAGTTGTTAAAACTTGAAAGTACCAGAGCAAGCTTTTCTGCAATATTTAAATAGCTTTGGATCCTGTCAGTTGTTAATATTCACTTCTCCAGGAACTCTAGGCCTTTGGCAATAAACTAAGTAAATATTCTAATACAGGAAATAGAATTTTCCTTTATTACTGAAGTGCTTTTTTTTTTTTTAAGGTACCAAGGGCGGCCAGGGATTAAACCTGGGACCTCCCATATGGGAAGCTGGCACTCAACCACTTGAGCCACATCTGTTCCCTGAAGTGCTTTTTATAAACCCCTCTCATATGAACTCACACTCAGGTGTGTTTGTGTGTGTGTACTCACTTAATCTACCAATTTTTCACATTCTATGTGTCAGTCAGTGTGGGTGCTGAGATAGGCCAGTGGTCAAGAATGACATCGATCAAGTTGTTACAGTGAATAGGGGTATGTATATGTGTGACAAATTCCTTTGTGTTGTGTTGGCAAAGGAGGAGGAAATCATCAGGAAAAAGGGTAACTCAATGACCCATACAATCTAAAATGTTTATTTAAGGTGATTTCTACTCCTACACGAGGATGGTCTTATGCAGTGGTATGCTGGTAATTGGACTTCTGGAAAAATAAAAGCCCCAATAAGCAGCATTTGCCAATTTCCATGTAAATGTGTCCTCATGGCTGATTTCAAACTACCAACATGATGTCACTGAACGTGGAGTTGGGAATAGATGTGTAAAATCAGCTTTTGTGAATCAGTAGGAGCCAGCTCTGGCACACCACTGACTCTAATGCAGGCAGAGAAATAATAGCACTAATAGAAATTCCTTTCACTAATGGAGTCCTTTGAGGTTCACCAAGCACTTTGATATAACTCCCCTTACATACATTTATTTTATTTTTTTATTAGAGAAAATTCAGGATTGCCATATACACAACCCCTCATTATTAACACCTTGCATTAGTGTGGTACATTTGACACAACTGATGAAATAGTATTATAATTGCACTATTAACTATAGTTCATGGTTTACATTAGGGTTCATGGTATTGTACATCCCTATGTTTTTAAATTTTTATTCTATTAACATACAACCTAAAATTTCCCCTTTTAACCACCTTCAAATATATAATTTAGTGCTGTTAATTATGTCACAATATTGTGCTACCATCACTGCCATCCATTACCAAACTCTTCCATCCCTTTCACAAACACTTTATGTGTGATGTTGTTAGAGAATGTGATTTGAGGAGTATGGAAAATCTTTTTGGCTAGCCACAAGGCCTTAAATTACCACCAACGAGGCACTCTGTGGTTTAGCACTCATAAACAGATGTCCTGTAATGAATTGAATAGAGGTTATATAAAGGTTGATAACCCAAAGACAAAAAAGGTCTTGATGGTAAAGTATCACAGGAGGCAGAAGAATCAAAAGAAGCCACCTACAGGGAGGGTTGGATAAGCAGGTAGGGAAAGTACTCAAAAGAGAGAACCAGGGATATTAAAGATATAATTTTTCCTGCTTCATAATTTTACTTCAGGCATGGCCTGCTCCTAGATCATAGATCTTGTCAAATATAGTTCATGCTCCATTATCCACTCTAATGGAGGGGCATTTGAACAACATAATTCAGAACAGTGAACAACCTTGAAAGGCATATACAAATGGATTTGCAGAGCATATAATTCCTGTTTCCTAGTGTCTTTACCTTCAGGGGCCTACTCATGGAAAGGTATATTGTAGAGAGCTGAGAGATGTCTCATGATTAGTACCAATCATTTTTGGATGAATGAGTATGGGATTGGGGAATTATGCCTCTTTATAAGCAATTTAATCAAGTTTCATTTGAAAGTTGGTTCTAATTAAAGGGTGCAAAGACTCTTGTTCTAGAAAATGAAAATACTTGTTCTGAGAGAAATATATTTAATTCATTCGGTCATAGGTTTTAAAACTTTGGGGAAGCGGGTGTGGCTCAGTGGATAGAGCCCCCGTTTACCATATGGGAGGCCCGGGTTCGAGTCCC
>JAQZBX010090674.1:0-12486 GCA_029593785.1 Cabassous unicinctus
TATGTATGTTACACTGACAAAATTAAACAATGCTATGCAGCATCACTTAATTTATGCTTAGGAAGAAAGCAATTCTACCAGCAATTGTCATGTTTGTTGAGTGTGTCAAGGTGTAAACCCAAGAAAACTACTTCCAAACCTTTGGGAAGCTGATATCCCATAAATATGTGGCCTTCTCCTGCAGAGTGTAAAGATTGGTAAATAAAGGGCTCTCTGATAGAAAAAGTACTCAACCCTGTGAGGTCAATGAGTCCTTTGAAGGCACCACAGTTTTATTCAGTGCCCTGGAAGAGTTCATTAACCCCACACAAATAGACCATTTACTCCCACCTAAAGGATCAGGCTAATTAAATTGCTCTATTTACCCACCTATGTCCCATTTTTCTACAAATACATGAATGTCTTGAGTCTAATTCCCCATGTCTATCTTGGAGCCAGAGATGATTATAGACTCAAACTTTCTGAACTTGTACTTGTGCCACAGATCTCAGGCTTCCTTGGTTTTCTTCAAAACCGGTTTTTAAGAAACTTAGCACAATAGTATCATACATAGTAAGAGCAGCCCAAATGGGGGAATTTACTGTTTTGTATATATTTTTTAAAATAGTTTTTACCTCATTTCAGTCTGCTCCTTGAAAGGGGAGATTCCTATCTCAGTTTTGCTTCATTCCCAAATTCCCAGGAGTTTCATGAGTATGGTGATTGTTGAAGGAGTCATTTAACCTTGAGGTGCCTTGTACAAAAAATTTCAATAATGGTGTGTACTATTTATTGTACTTAAGAATCTTACAATTTACAAAGATACACTTGACTCTAGATATCTATAATAGTTATCTATGCATAAGTTTTATCATATTTCCTTCTTGCTGAAATTCAGGAGTTATAATTCCTCCCTTCAAGTTAGTTTTTCCATCCACGTTATGGATTCCCACCACTATCCCATCTCGGGAATCTTAAATATTAAGCAACTCTTCTGTCTCGTATATTCTATGTCTGTCTCTCAGCTAGAACTACCCTGCTGACTTGTAAATATGCGTATGTTATCTGTGCTCCCTTCTGCCCCCTTGCTTGTGCACATACTGTCCCCTCTGCTGGAATGTTCTTCCCATGCATCTTCACCTAGTTATCTCCAACTCATACTTCAGCATTCAGATCAAAACGTTCCTTGCTCAGGGAAGCCTCCTTGGATTCTTTTACTGGGTCAGTTTTTTCTGTTATATGACTAAGTCAATTTTTCCTATTCTGTGTTCTCAAAGTACGGTTGTATTTCCCCTCTGTAGCTCTTCTCACAAAATCAAAACTTTACATGTTTACGCAATTATCTGATGAATATCTGCCTCCCCCACGAGAATATAACCAAAATATATGAAGTTAAAATGTGTTTTTGTTCATTATCATATCTCCAGGAATTAGCACAATGAGAAGCATATGGGAGGCAATGGGCTACCTAAGGAATTAAATAAACAAAAACCAGCAGATTAGGAATAAAAGGCCCATAGAATAGAAGGAGTTAGGGAACTATAAAAGAAAGAAAAGGAGGACAGAAAGAAGAGAAGGAAAAGACAAATGAAAGAGGGAAAAAGAAACCCTTCATTCAGTGAAAAAATATATGCTAAGAACTGGGTTAAGATCGTTATAAGCATTACCCTTTTCATAAATCCAAAGGAGGTGCTATTATAATTTCTACTTTATAGATGAGACAACTGGGTTATAGGGAAGTTCAGAATCAAAGTCTGTGTAGGTGCTGTGATTTAAACCCAGGTCTGTCTGAATGGAGTGAGATGGATTACTTTCGAATTTTCTAAAACAAGGCTATAATTTTGAATTAAATACTTGGGGAAACATTGAATGCCTGAGATCTTTGAGAATGCAATTCATGTGGTCCCAATAGGGTGATATATATATATATCAATAGTTAGATAAAGCAAAATAAATTAATAAAAATAAACCATTAGCTTAAGTATCAAAAGTAATTAATTTTTGTTTATGTTGAAATGTTCTGGATAACAATAACAATTTATGTTGGGTATCAAAAGTAACTCTATTCTTTTGAATGGGCAAGGGAGAGGAATGGATACTAAACTTCAATTTAACACCTTAAAGAGAAAATAAATAATTTACATTTTCATGTAAACATTAAAAAAAAAAGACATGAAAACTTAACAGCAATAAATGAGAGTGTGGTGGTGATAGAAGTAACAAGTGAGAGCAAGGTGGAAATCATTTGAATTTATTCAGTGATTATATTCAGATGAGGCAGGGCAGTGCCAATGTCTACTGAATGTGGTCTCTTCTATCTTGGATACTTCCATGCACTTTGTCCCTTTGTCCCTGCACTATAGCTATCACCCTTTCCTCTTTTACAGAGGAGGAAACTAAGGGTCAAAAAGGTTCGGCATTTTATGCAAGGTGATACAGCTAGTCAGTAAGGGTGCTGGGACTACTCTGAGGATAAGCCACAGGCTGTCTAGTCCACATGCTCCCCCATTGATTGATTAAGGAAAATGAGGCAAGAAGAAGGATGTATTGCCTTAGCAATCATGGTCATGAAATATTGGAGGACTTGGAGGAGAAACATTACATTGAAAACTCTTAGTTTAAATATAACAAGGAACAGATTTTTGTGTACTTTATAAAGTGCTTTGCATGCAATATAACATTTTATTATCACAATCACCCAATAAAATAAGCAATATCCCTTCCAATTTGCAGATTTGGAAACTGAAGTGCAGAGAGGCTGAATGATCTCTCCAACATCACCCAGGAAGTGATGGAGGAGAAATAGGAACACAATTTTTTTTCTCCAAACTCTGTGGTTTATTTCTCCAAAGTCTGTGGTAGAGTTGGTGGGGAAAATTTTTCAGAAGAATGGAGATTAGAGCTTTCTTAAAAGTGCAAAGGAAAAATGCTAAACTGCTAGTTGAATAAGGAGAAGAAGATAGTAAGAAGTCAACAGTTCTTATTAGTAATAACTACATATTTTGGAGACAACTTGGGGAGTAAAAGAACAGAAATCAAAATAAACTTTACTTTTATCATAATTATTAGCATCCTTTTTTGATTTTACCATTCTCAAGACATTATCATAGTATTATAAATTAATTTTAAGAAGAAGTATATATTAATAATCTGAAACAAACATACACACATGAGAAAAGCCATATAAAACTGTCCTGACAATATGTCTATTGTTATTAAGGAATTGGTGACACTCTAATAGCTATGATAAAAACATTATCTCTAGAAAATGCACAGTGTTTTAATTAATGGACTCTAATTTAAAATTTTCAAGTCAGGTTGAACAGCTCAATGTTTTTTCACAGTTATGGCAAGCACGTGTCTCTAGTTTGTATGAACATTTGTTGTTGTTTTATATATATATATATATATATATATATATATTAAATTTTATGGGCTGTATTAGCCAGCCACAGGGGTGCTGATGCAGAATACCAGAAATCGGTTGGTTTTTATAAAGGGCATTTATTTGGGGTAGAAGCTTCCAGTTACCAGGCCATAAAGCATAAGTTAGTTCCCTCACCAAAGTCTATTGCCACATGTTGGAGCAAAATGGTTGCCGACATCTGTAAGGGTTCAGGCTTCCTGGGTTCCTCTCTTGCCAGGGCTTGCCTCTCTGCAGGCTCAGCTTCTATGTTAGCTCCACAAGGCCAGCTGTAGACTATTAGGCAAACAGCTTGTTTCTCTTCCTGGGGGCCTTCTCTCTTTCCTCATCACCAAGATCCTCTGTGTGCTTACTTCCCAGGGCTCCAGCTCAAGATTCCAGCATCAAAACTCCACTCTGTCCTTTGCCATGTCTTTTATCTGTGAGTCCCCACCCACCAAGGGGCAGGGACTCAACACCATATTGACGTGGCCCAATCAAAGCCCTAATCATAATTTAATCATGCCCAGAGAAACAGACCAGTTTACAAACATAATCCAATATCTATTTTTGGAATTCATAAATAATGCCAAACAGCTACATGGGCCTTCATCAGAGTCAGACAAGTTTACTAGTTGCCCTGCCTGATTGGGAGACCATCTGAACTCTCAGTTTTTGGAAATCATTTGGAAATATCGGTTGCTCAGGTGCTAATAGTGAGCCTAATTCCATCCCTAACTCAATGCATCTGTTTTTTAAAATTGAGTAAATCCTGACAGTAATATCTCAACTCAGGAAATTAATTGAATATGCACAGTCAAAAAAGGAGGAAAGAGTTGAACATACATAAACATAATATCAAAACCTCTACTTTGATAAAAACTCATTTGAATGAAATTAAAACAAATGAGGATGCAGTTAAGTTTTCCTAATTGATGTTATTGTAATGACCTCATTCTAGAAGTGATTGTTAAAAATAGATTGGGTAAGACTAAATGAAAAAGAGTTACTAACACATAAATAGTGAAAATGATGCCATTTCTTCTCTGATTAATGTATTATCATGACCTGCATATCATCTGCTTAAATTAGTTTACTTTATCGATTCAGGTTTCTCAGAAGAGAGGACGATTTATGAGTTTCCCTGATTAGAAAAAAATGTAATTCTCCTTGAATGGGGATATGCAAAAGCTTTATCTCAAAACCAGAAGAATCTTTGAAAAGGCTTTCTTCCTAGGTGAAGTAGGGAAAAATACCTCTTTCCAACTTCAACATTCTCTTAAAGGCATCTCAAGTTAGCTACATGTACAATACCCATCTCCATCCTTTCTCCTCATTGAACATGACCAAGCATTTACTAAAAAGAACTTTCCCAACAAAGCAGGCCAGAGTTGAAAAATTAGCACCCGAAGAGCTAAAATTGAGGGATCTGTTTCAAAATGGTCCTTTGCAGAAACAAAGACTGACCAGGAGAGAACGGAAATCATCTGGACATCCTGGATTCCTACAGACCCAGAAACTCAAATCAAAGCCTTATTGGCTCTTGAAGTCCTAGCTTTAAACTTGGCTGCAAGTGGTTCTCTGTCTAGTCATTAGTTCTGTTTTATGGGTTTTATTTTCCTTTGGAGTGCAAGATACCAGAAAGGCTGAGAGCCTAGGTTTTATAGAAAGACAATAGGATTGGTATTGTAGCTCAAAAAACAGGCAGGTATCCCCAAGGGAATTGGTTTAAACACTTGCCTTGGGCAATTAGTTTATACTTTCTAACCCCCAGAGAAATAATGTTTATCTCATAAGGTCATTGAGTGCATTAAATGAGATAAAATATAGAAAACTCTCATACTTTAGTGGCTAGTCTTCATTGTCCATAACAACTATGATGATGAAAATGATAATGATAATGTTAATGATAAAGAGAAGACGGGGGGGGCGGGGAGGCGATGAAAGAAGAAGAAACATGAAAGCAGAAAGAAAGCAAAATAGGATCTTAGTTTCAACTCTGCCTTCCTGAAATGTCCTCTAGGCTCCATTCTTATCATCATAGAATTCAATTTTGGGCCTATAGCCAGGGCTGGCATTAGGTGAAACCATAAACTCTCACTTTGGCACCCTCCCTGTCTCCCTGTCTTTCACATCACAGGTCTTCCTCTTCCCTAATCACTGGTTACTTAATGGGACAACTTTAACCCTCTTATTCTCTCGCCCTGGCTGTCTAGGGCCCCTCAGTATCATGCCCAATCTAAGAGTCTTGCATTTTCCAGGTCCCTCATCTCCATGTGTCATTTCCCTCAGTGTTCTGTATTCAGCAGGCTTTCTGCCCCTTGGAACACACCCTCACAAAATTATGGTTCTTGATCATCATAATTCAGCACAAACTTTAATATATTAATCTGCTTTTTAAATGGCTGTATTACTCAAGGTTCAATCAGAGAAGCAGAACCAGTAGGAGAAATTATACATTAAGAATTTTCCCCCCAAGGAATTGGTTTACACGATAATGGGTTTGGCAAGCCAAGTCTGTAATCTACAGGGCATGCTCTCAGGAAGGGTGGGGACTCTCCTGCACAAGCTCAAGCTGCTATGCAACAAGCCAGAATTTCTTCATCTTCTGGGAAGGCTCAATACTTCTCTTAGGGCCTTTCAAGTGATTAAATCAGGTCCTTCCAAATTTTCTAGGATAATCACACTTAATTAAAGTCATTTGACTATGGGCTTTAATCAAGTCTAAAAAACACATTCACAGCAGCACCTAGATTAGTGTCTGACAGAATACTGGGGACTATAGCCTAGCCAAGTTGATGCACAAAAGTGACCCACAACAGCCATTTCTGAAAAAGTGCTTACCACACAGGAATAATTCTCTAATGGTAGAATGCCAAGCATTATCAAGGGCCAGAGATGGAAGATTTAGAGAAGGACCCTGGGATGGGAGAATTCCCAGAGTATTCTATCAGTAATTGCTGGAAGAACAAGAATTTCTGAGATAAGCCTTAGTTATAAGGAATGGTCTGGAAGACCAATTATGAGTGAGAATGATGACTCTGATTTTGGTAGTTACTCATTTTCTTTTTGCAGGTAGCTTTTCTTTGTTAATGTCCTCAGATTTTAAAGCAGGTTGACAATGCTGGCCAGGACCATATCCCAATTGCATCTTTTGGGATGAACACAGAAAAATTTTCGGTAGAATAACACTATTGAGATTGTTTGTAGCTTAGGGTTTAAAAGATCTATTTTAACCCATATTTTTTTAAACAGCTTTTATGTTAAACCCCTGTTGTGGTTTAGAAAATGGCTCCAGATTTTATTAATAATAGGTTGTGAAAAGGAAGTGTGAATATAAGCCCTCAGGAGCCTGCTATTTGAGGCAATATTTACTTTGGCAGTCAATGAGATGCTGCTGAGACGTGCATAAGTGTAACCTCTGGAATGACCTCCAGACTCACTTTGAAGTCTCTTTGCCATATAAACTCCTTTGACTTCACCCTTTCCTCCTTTTGCTCAAGGTCTTTTTCCAGTTGGTAGTAATCCCTTGGTGCCAGGGAGGCTCATGCCTGGGAGCTATGTCCCATGCTGGGGGAAAGGTAATGTATTTATATGCTGAGTTTGGTTTACAGAGAGGCCATATTTGAGCAACAAGGAGGCTCTCAGGTGGTAACTATTAGGCACCCTATAATACTAAGCTAAGTTTCAATTTCAAAAGTAAAGGTTCATAAGTACAGTCATCAATATCAAGAGCCCACCAATGATCCATCCTCCTTCACTAATCACTGCCCTTGTACTCAGGGGATTCTTGCTTTCCCATTAGAGAATGTAGCAGAGCTCCCCAGGATGTGAATTTGATATTCTTTCAGTTATTGTGTGAATCTCCACCCACCATGACAATGCCCCATGAACACTTGAACACATTCATATACCTTATAGATATGCCCCAGGTGAACCTCCTCCCATGCATCCCTCATCATTGACACCCTGTACCAGTGATCCTCCCCTGCCACAGTTGTAACCCTTCTGTGATTCAAAACTTCTTCAAAAATTAAGCCAACAAAATAACCAAATACAATTAATAAGAAAATGAAATGATAGTTTTATAAAAACAAATAAAATATAAATTTTTTTTAAAAATTGAAATAATAAAAAATAATAAACATAAAATTTTAAAAATGTTTTGACATTATGTCTTTCATCACTGTAATATCTGTTGTCTTGTATGTGCAGTGACATTTTCTTCCATTTATTTCCCCAGTGTCTTATTTGAAGACAGTAATGACTTTCAATGTAAATAGGTTAAACTCCAGTCAAAAGGCAGAGATTGACAAAATGGCTAAAAAAGCATGACCCAATTATATGCTGTCTGCAAGAGACTCATTTTTTTTTAAGATTTGTTTTATTTATTTTTATTTCTCTCCACCCCCTCATTGTTTGCATTTGTTGTGTCTGCTTGCTGTGTGCTGGTCTTCTTTTCAGGTGGCACCAGGAACCGAACCCGGGACCTCCCATGTGGTAGGTGGGAGGCCAATCGTTTGAGCCACATCTGCTTCCCAAGAGACTCATCTTAAAGTCGAAGATACAAGTAGGCTGATGGTGAAAGGATGGGAAAAAAAGATATTATGCAAGTACTAACCAAAAGAGAGCTGGAGTGGTTATACTAATAAAGGTTAAATAGACATTAAGTAAAAAACAGCTACAAGTGACAAAGATAGACAATACAGACTGATAAAGGGGACAATTGAATAGGAAGATGTAATAATTATAAATATATATGAACCTAAAAGCAGAGTTCCAAAATATATAAAGCAAATATTGACATATTTGTAAGTAGTAATTGATGATTCTACATTAATAGTAGGAGACTTTAACACACTACTTTCAATAATGTATAGAACATCTAGTCAGAAGGTCAATAAGGAAGTACAAGACTTGAACAATACATTAAACCAACTAGACCAACAGACATATACAGAACACTGCACCGAAAGAAAACAGAAAACACATTTTATTTTTTTTTTGAGGACACATGGATCATTCTCTGGGATAGGCCATATGTTGGGTCACAAAACAAAGTCTTGACAAATTTTAAAAATATTAAAATGATACAATTTATATTCTCCAACCACAATGTAATAAAACTAGAAATCAATAACAGAGGGAGAAAAGGAAAGTTCACAAATATATGAAAATTAAACAGCATATTCTTAAACAACCAATGGGTTAAAAAATAATCAGAAGCAAAATTAGGAAATATCTCAAGGAGACTTAAAATGAAAATACAACATACCAAAACTTATGGGATGCACCAAGGATAGTGCTGAGAGGAAAATTTATAGCTCTTGATGCTTATGTCACAAAAGAAGAAAGACTTTAAATCATAGACCTAACCTCAAAACTAGAAGAAATATAAAAAGAAGAGGTAACTAAACCCAGAGCCAAAAGAAGGAAGGAAATAACAAAGAGTCGAGCAGAAGTAAATTAAACAGAAAAAGAAAATGGAGAAAATTAACAAAACCAAAAGTTGATTCTTTGAAAACATCAATAAAATTGACAGAACTTTAGCTAGACAGATAAAGAAAAAAAAAAGAGAGAGGATACAAATAATGAAAATCAGAAATGAAAAGGGGGATATTACTTTACTATTGACCCACTGATATAAAAAGGATTATAAGTGGATACTATGAGGAACTGTATGCCAATAAATTAGATAATCTAGATGAAATGGACAAATTCTTAGAAACACACAAATTACCTACATTGACTCAAGAAGAAATAGTAGATCTCAACAAACCAATTACTAGAAAAGAGATAGAAACAGTTATCAAAAACCTTCCAACAAAGAAAATACTGGTCCAGATGGCTTTAGAAGGGAATTCTAACAAACGTTACAAAAATAATTAACTCCAATTCTTTACGAACTCTTCCCAAAAATTGAAGAGGTAGGAACACTCCCTAACTCATTCTATAAGGCCAATATCACCCTCATACAATGCCAGATAATGATAGCACAAGAAAAGAAAACCACAGGCCAATGTCTTTTATGAATATAGATGCAAAAATCATCAACAAAATACTAGCAAACTGAATTCAACAGCATATTAAATGAAGTATACACCATGATCAAGTGGGATTATCCCTGGTATGCATGGTTGGTTCAACATAACAGAAGGAAGGGGAAAAAAACACATGATCATCTCAATCAATGCAGAAAAGGCATTTGACAAAATGCAGTACCCTTTCTTAATAAAAGCACTTAGAACACTAGTCATAGAAGAAAACTTCTTCAATATTTTAAAGGACATATATGAAGAGTGCACAGGCAACATCCTACTTAATGGTAAGAGTCTGAATGCTTTCCTCTAAGATCAGGAAAAACACAAGGATGCCCACTGTCACCACTGTTATTCAATATTATACTGAAAGTTCTTGTCTGAACAATTAGGCAAGAAAAAAAAAATAAAAAGGCATCCAAATTGGAAAGGAAGAAGTACAGCTTTCCATATTTGTAGATGATATGATCCTATATACATAATATCCTGAAAAATCCACAGCAAAGCTCCTAGAGCTAATAAATGAATTCAGCAAACTGGCAGGATATAAGTCAACACCCCAAAATCAGTAGTGTTTCTATACCTAAGCAATGAACAATTGGAAGAAGAAATTACCAAAAAAAATCCCATTCACAATAGCAACTAAAATAATAAAATATCTAGGAATAAATCTAACCCAGGTTGTAATGGACTTGGATGCAGAAAACTACAAAACATTGCTAAAAGAAATTAAAGAATACCTAAACTAATAGAAGGATAGTCTGTGTTCATGTATTAGAAGACTAAATATCATTAAGATGTCAGTAGTAGCCAAAGCAACTTATAGATCCAATGCAATCCCAGTCAAAGTTCCAACAACCTTCTTTGCATAAATGGAAAAACCAATCATTAAATTTATATGGAAGGGTACAGGGTTCTGGAAAGCTAAAGTCATCTTGAAAAAGAAGAATGAAGTTGTAGAACTCATACTTTGAGATCTTTAAACTTATTACAAAGCCAGAGTAATAAAAATAGCATGGTACTGGCACAAGAATGGACATATAGACCAACAAAATAGAACTGAAAGCTCAGAAATCAACCCTCACATTTATGACCAAATGATTTTTGACAAGGTGGCAAAGACTACTCAATTGGGAAAGAAAAGTCTCTTCAACAAATGGTACTGGGAAAACTGTATCTCCATTTCAAAAATAAAGAGGGAGGACTCCTACCTCACATCATATACAAAAGTCAATTCAAATCAGTCAAATATTTAAATATAAGAGTGAGAACTATCAAAATCCAAGAAGAAAATGTAGGAAAGCATCTTCCTTGTGTTAGACAATGGTTTCTTAGACTTTATACCAAAAGCACAAAAGAAACAAAAGATAAATTGGACCTCATCAAAATCTAAAACTTTTATCCCTCAAAGAACTTTATTATGAAAGTAAAAAAGACAACATAAACAATTGGAGAAAATATTTGGAAACCACATCTCTGATAAAGGATTTTTATATATATAAATCCTTAAATTTAACAATAAAAAGACAACCCAATTAAAAACTGGGCAAAAGACTTGAACAGACTTCTTTCTAAAGAAGATATACAAATGGCCAGAAAGCACATGAAAAGAGTCTCACTATCATTAGCCGTCAAGGAAATGCAAATCATAACCACAATAAAATTCCATTTCACACCCATTAGAATGGCTATTATTAAGAATAAACAATAAATAGCAAGTGTTGGAGAGGAGGTGAAAAAATAGTAACACTCATTCATTGCTGGTGGCAATGTAAAATAGTGCAGGTGCTGTGAAAGACAGTTTTGTGGTTCCTCAAAAAGCCAAATATGGAATTACCTTATGACTTGGCAATCTCACTTAAGTATATACCCTAAAGAAGTGAAAGCAGATTTTGCACACCAATTCACAGCAGCATTACTCACAATTGCTAAAAGATGAAATCAACTCAAGTGTCCATCAACTGATGAATGGATAAATAAAATGTGGTATATTCATATGACAGAATATTATACAGCTGTAAAAATGAATGAAGTCCCGATACATGTGACCACATGGGTGAACCTTGAAGACATCGTGTTGAGTGAAATAAGCCACACACAAAAGGGCAGATATTGCATGATCTCACTGATTTGAAATGATTAGAATAAGCAAATTCATAGTGTTAAAATCTAGAAATTTGATTACCAGGAAATGGATGAGTATAAGGAATGGGAAGTTAAGGATTAAAATGTACAGGGTTCTTATTTGGAATGATGGAAATGTTTTGGTAATGAATGGTGGTGCTGATAGCACATCATGAATGCAAATTAACAGCACTTAAATATACATCTAAATCTGATTAAAAGGGGAAATGTTTGAATGTATATATGTTAACAGAATAATTTTTTTAAAAATCCACAGAACTACACTACACAAATAGTGAATGGTAAGTTATACCATGGACTTTAATTAACAGTACATATATAAAAATGTGCTATCATCAATTGTATCAAATGTTCCAAATGTAAGATACTGATGGTGGGGTAGTATATGGGAACCCTTATCTTATGCATGGTTGTTCTGTAAACCCACAACTTCTCTAATAAAGCAGGGGAAAGAACCTAATCAGTGTTGAAGAATCTATGAAAGAGGCAATATTTGTTTAATATTTGTATGTGGGGAAAGATATCTGTAGTCAAAGATCTTTGACTAACCAAAGAAAATTCTATGCAAAATTGCAATGCAGTAAACATTGTTACAATGAAAAACTCTGGGTAAAAATAGTTATGTTAACTGTCAGAAAATATCTATAGGAAAATATTGTGATATAGTTATAAAAATTATCCACATAATAAAAGAGTCAAACACTTTTCTTTGATTACTACCCAGGAAAAAATATGTTTACATTTACTATTAGGAACAAAGTTGAAGTGAAGGAAATGATTCAATCCAAATAGCATGCATCAGGCTCAAATTCAGATATTGGATACCATTATCAGGGAGCTCAGAGGAGATTACTGTTTGTCTATTTAAAGAACAGTAGAACATCAAACATCACAAGGACATATGTTTGTTTTTAAAAAAAA
>JAQZBX010090675.1:0-12483 GCA_029593785.1 Cabassous unicinctus
GTTGGTGGTGCTGGTGGTGCTGGTGGTGGTGGTGGAGGTGGTGATGGTGTTGTTGGTGGTGGTGGTGGTGGCGGCAATGATGATGGTGAGAGGGAGCAGACTGTTTATGAGATCCAGGTCTTTCTTTAAATCAACTCAGGTGCCCCCTTCTTCAACCCTCCTAGATCCCTCTTGGTACCATGGTTTAAGCCCTGGAAGCCAGTGCCCTGGGCAGATCCCTACTACGTCACCTAAGGATTGTATTAGGAAGAAACCTCAGAGGATGTCCTGAGAAGATGGAAGGGTGAAGACTGCCATTTTTACGGGTTCCTACCTCGCGTAGACTCACTGCTGTCAGCTCTGGTATGCATCTTGTAATATGGGTCATGGCAGTAGTACTGGATCCGGGCCTGGTAGGTATTCACCCCCTTCGTGGAAATGTACTTGAAGGCCCCATTAGACAGGCTTCGGGGCTGTCCACAGTCCTTGACTTGGAGAGAACACAAGGCCGTATGAGAGCTGAGTGTGATCTTATTTGAAACTCAGTGGAGGTATGTGAATTGTCTTCCCACAGAACAGGCTGTGCACCTTAGATAAATATGGTCAGTGGAGAGAGCACTTGAGATGGATGGGAGTTAGATGGAGTAGGATTGTGTTCTGGGTAAAGCCCATCTGTTCTGCCCAGTGAAGGCTCACTAGTTCCTAAGATGGGCCATGGACTTTGAAGAACAAAGAGGGGGTAGAGGGCATCTTTGGGGATAGGCTCAGTCTGGGCCCCAATCTTCCCTTCAGCCCAGGTCCCCAAGACTGGGGGTGGGAGGTCTCCAGGGGTAGGACATCCCTCAGTTGTGACTTACTCTTGCACCTGGGCATGGCGCGATGCCATGTGCCATCATCCTGGCAGACAGCTGTGAAGGAGAGCAGCACCTGTTTCCCCTGTGAGCAGAGGTAGAGGTGCTGTTAGTGAAAGGAGGTACTGCAGCCCCTCCTTCTGTCCTTACCACACAGGAACAGTAGGGAATGCAAAGGCATTCCTCAACCTCTCAGACCTCAGCACCCTTGATGTGGCTTCTTCCTTCTCCCCAGCCAGTCTTCTCAGACCAGAATTACAGACAGGAGCCCCGAGGCACACAGCAGGAAGTCAGAGCTAGGGTAAATTGTTAGACCCAGTAATCTCTCTATATGCTTGCCTGTTTCTCCTGAGGTCCAGTTGAACCCCAAAATTTATATATTAAAAAAAACAACAATTCAGGTTGTGTGTTTTCTGTATTGCAACAAAAGACTTGGGCTTTGGAGCAGCACCACGTTTCTTTCCTTCTGGATTGCCCTGCATCACTTTATCTCTTTTAGATTGCAGTTATCTTAAGGGCAAGAGTTTTTCTTAGGATATTAGTACCTCCTAGCCCCTCCCAAAGATGCTCGAGATGCATATGGAATGTGTGCTAAGTGCTGCTGTAGTCTAGTAGATAGCAGAAACCAGGCAAGAAAACAGCACCATCTGAATAAAAAGTTATTGAAAAAAAAAAGCAATTGGACAATATGAATGAGTTTTGCTGAGAACAAAAATCATCTGAGAGAGTAAGGCCTGCTAAAGATTATAAGAGAATGTGTATGAGAACTAGGATGTCTGAACAAAACGTAAAATAATGTGAGATAAATAATGTGATTTGCTTTAGGTGATATGTGACTGACGAATGTAAAGATAAAGGTGGTGGCACAGGAAAGGGAGGGTTGTGACACGAGCAGAGTTTGTTACTCTCCAGCCTTTGGGACCCAGGACACCTGGTCCTCATGATGTTGCTGGAAGCAACCTGGAGTAAAGAGCAATTCATAAGGCCAACTCGACTTGATGAAACCTTCAAACGTAAGCTCCATGAAGGCTGTGTGACTGTGTGCGTCTCTTTTCACCATACCTCTAGCGTCCAGAACACTGCCTAGCACTTGGTAGACACTTAAAATACTTGTTGGATGGGTTAACTACTGCTTAAGGACAGACCACAATTCTTTTCTCGGACTCTGTCTAGGTCTTCCAAGTGGATCTATTGAACAAGGAGGGGATGTCCAGTCCTTGACCTCGGCTAGGGATAACACCAGCCATATGTCTTAAAAATAGCATTTTAGTTAACCACTCAGCTTTTAGGGGACTGGCCATGTGATACAACCGAATACTCTCCTGAGTCTGCAAAGCTGAGGACAGGTTGGTGGGCCCAAGGTGAGACCACCTGTCTTCATAAAACAGCCCTGGAGGAAGAAGCAGATCTAGAGTCTAATCCCTGCTCTACAGCAAAATCACTGTGTTGTTAAAGTAGCCCTCCTTACTGGCTGCCTCCACCCCTTCCTTTTCAGTTCCCAATTCTACAATGAGTTATTGGACTAGGTCAGTAGTTCTTAAACTTGGCTACATATTAGAATAACCTGGGGAGCTTTAAATAATCCCTATGCCCAGGATGGACCCCAGACCACTCTAATCAGAATCTCCAGCAGGAGGTTTTTTTTTTTTTTTTTCCCCCCAGTTCCCTGAGTGTTTTTAATGTGCAGCCAAGCTTGAGAGCTGGTAGACCAGGTGACCTTCCACTCACACATCTATGATTCCTGTTGGGGCTGAGCCTAGGGCTATGCATTGGAATTACTCCACGGATGTTGGGCTAGGTCTCTCTCCCCAGACTTGGGCCCTCACCTCCACAAGCTGGTAGCCTTGCTTGCAGGTGGCAATGAAGTAGTCACGGAACTGGTACTGAGGTTGCAGGTCCTGGATGATGGTGAACTGGTCTAGTGTCTTGGGCTGGGGACACTTGATGACTATTGGGGAGACCAGAGGGCATGTTTATCTCAGAGCCACTTGACCTTCCTTCCCTCCACCTGAACCTGCCTCATTGCTGGCCATTGAGGGGGGCCCCCAGGAGAGCTTACCTTCAGTGGTGTAGTGCACCTTCCAGCCCTGGCTATCTCCGGAGTCATCTGTGAAGAACAGCAGGTCTACGGCGTTGCTCCTGGTGTCAAGGAGAGGGGGCTTCTGCTTCCCACAGAACTCGCCAATGTTCTTCCCACTGGCATAAATCTGGTGGCGGGGGGGAAGAAGGGTCATTTCTCCAACTCGGGCATTTTCTCACAGGGCCAAGTGGGTATCAGCTTGGTGGCCAGGCTGGTGGTGGTGGGAATCCCGCTTTGGGTATGTGTTCAATTTAAGGGGAAAAGGGATCCCCAAGACCCACTCCCAGTTGTGTGGGAATTTGCCCAGCCCATATGCGATGTATGATGTCAGCCTGGGTATCCACATGGGGATGGGAAGGAGAGGAGGGGGATCTCTCGGGCAGTAGGAGGGATGGCTGTACCTGCAGCTGGTCATAGGGGCAGTGTACTTGCTGGTGGTCATCGATTTCAAAAGGCTCCAGGAATTTGAGGTGGAGGGTGAGGCCCCGCTCCACGCGGATGCTGTAGTTGCAGCGCAGGTCTGGAGGGTAGGGCCGGGGGTACTCCAGACTGGATATATAGCCTGACGGCTCTGTGTACAGCTCGCTGCTGCACTCGGCTGTGAGAGCAGAGCCGGGGGAGGGGGGGCGTCAGGCAGGCTCTCTGCCTGGCCCACAAGCCCTTGCTCGGTCCCTGCCTCCCTCGAATTTGCACCGCGACCTCACCCTGGCAGCTGTGCCTGTCCTCCTGAAGCTGGTAGCCTGGATGGCAGGAGCAGAAGTAGCCGCCCACGTAGTTGTGACACAGGTGCTGGCACCGGGGCTGGGGATCATCTTCCACAATGTTGCTCTGGGAAGCACATTCGTTGAGGTCTGTAGGGGTTCAAGAAGGGAGGGTTAAAGTCCCATTAAGGACTCCTGCGGTGGCTCTGGTCTCAGAAGGGTCGCTCACCAGAGCCCTAAAGACAAAGTTGGCTCCTGGGCACTTGGTCCTCCAGGGCCCTCTAATGCTTTCTGAGACTTGCCTATTGGGGACAGAGTCCAGGTGGGGAAAAGCTCCCTTGAGGGGAGGAAGAGGAAGGCCAGACTTCCGACTCCTTTGGATTTGAAATTCCCTTTGGCTGGCCCCCGTCCGACATGACTGAGGTCGGAATAAAGTGCTCCACCCAGGGACCACTCACCCACAGCTTGGTAGTAGGCCAGGAAGCCCTTGTAGAACATGATGGTCCCATTCTCCTCATTGGAGAAATCCGCGTGGAAGGTCAGCAGCATCTTGTTCCCTTGGGAAACAAATTCCTTCTTTCCAGGGGGGTTGCCCAGCGGGGCACCCAGTTGCCCACAGAACCTCCCCAGGGTTTTCTTGTTAGCAGAGATCTGGGGGTGGGGGGTTGGGGAAAGACAAGGGTAGAAAGAAGAGTGTTGAGGAGACTCATCCCACCTGGAGGTCAGTGAAGGTCCTCCTATTCTTGCCCCAAAGAGTGAATCATGCCCCACACTGGCTTCCCCAGGTGACCGTCATCTTCCTTTCTGAGTCCTCCATGAGCTAACTCTTTGTTATCCTAAGCCTGGTACATCACCCCTTCCCTTTTCATGCTGCCCCAGCACATTTCAGATGTTTCTTTATCCCCTCCACCACCTGTGTCCTTCTCCCACTGGAACCCTGGTTGTCTCTCCTTAGCCTTTTCCATCCCTCCATTCCCATGGCCTGGGTCGACCTGCTTTGTCTTCTGTCTTCTTATTCTACCTCACCTTGTTCAGTCCATTCACGGCCAGCTGTGCCTCCTGACATTCTCAGCTGAAAGCGAGCCTCTGGGCTCAGCCTTAGCATTGGCAGCGTTGCCTAGCTCCCCTGATCTCTTTTCTTCACAGATTCCTCAATAACTCAGAGACGTTTTCCCAGCCCACCCCACTCCTCACTATCCCTGCCACCAAGTCCCACCAACACTACAAATTTCCTAAGTCCTCTGGGTTAGGAATATGGGCCATTTTCATGTTATGCTTGGACGTTTGCAGGCTCTACTTGAACCCTGAATCTGGAATCTTATTTTTGTTGGCTAGAGAAAGATGGGATTGGGAAGTTACCCTGGGATTGTTACCGACGTGAGGGGACCGAGCCCATTGTCCTTGAGGAAGGCTATGCTTGAGTGGCCACCACACAAAGTTATTTATCTTCCCCATGTTCCTGTTGAGGCAGGCAGCCATGTGATGTTCTCAGTTTGGGAAACTGAGGCACAGTGGTTTCCTAAAGACTACTGCAAGTCAGCAAGTGAGAAGAGTTTTTCTAACTTCTACACATGGTGAATTTGCTGAGAGTGAAGCCTGTGCTTCCTCTTTTGTGTTTCTCCCTCAGCATTCACCGAGGGCCTCTAAACTCAGGGGGCAACCCCGTCATGATATTGCCTGGCTCTGGGGACTCCCCTTGGCCATGGGCTTTCACAGGCTGGGGCTGTGTCCAGGGCTGGGAGTGCAGTATGGGGTTGCCGGGGCTCAAGGCCTCTGCCCTCCCAACCTGACCCCCTACCTTGACATAGTCATACAAGCAGCCTTCAGAAGGCTCCAGGTCAAACTGCCAGAAGATGAGCTTCACCCCGTATCCCTCGGGGACTGTGATCACAGTGGTTGTCTCAAAGTTGTTGGGGTAAGCCTTGGGGTACAGAGGGGAGGTCACCTCCCCAAAGAGCTTCTGAGAGAGGGGGATGGAGCCTCCCACCCTGAAGAACAGGAGCGGCACCAGGAGATATGAGAGCCACCTGCCAAGAAGAGAGAGAGTGTCCGTGGGGCTGCCATTTGGGTGATGTCTGGCTGGGTGGGGGGCGGGATGGTTCTACTGCTCAGCATCAGACCTCACAGAGGTGTTCTGGGTGTGGGGGGAGGGCGCGGGGAGGCCACTCTCTGCAGCTTGTGGCATTGGGCACTCCTCACGGGGCAGTGTCCAGTCCAGAGGTCACCACACTCCCCTTCCTTCACTCACCATCCTCCCCCTCTGCCTGCCCCACCCACCCCTCCCCACCAGATGTGAGCCTTTCCCGGAACAGGGCTGGCACGGGACCAGTTGAATTGAGGGTGAGTGTGTCCAGTCATGGCTCTTGAGAGGGCTCCCAAGGGCTCAGCAAAGGCCTCTGGGAGAAACCGCCTGAGGGATGTGGGAAACGCGCACAGAGGATACTCCTCCTGGGCGGAGCGGGTCCCTCATCTTGCTGCTCCCCTGCTTTGAGCTGGGAGGAAGGAAGGGAATGTGGCCGTCACCTCCTCTGTCTAAGGTCTCCGCTGATTCCCAGGTGGAGGGACGGGGGTGGGGATGTGTGCACGCCTGTGCACATGGCAATAGATTAGGTGTAGGGAAGGGAAAGTGTTCCCATCTCCTTGAATGAAAATTTGGGAGCAGCGTTGCTCCTATGCCCAGGATTCTCCTCCCTCCTGGGTCCCATCAGCCTTACTCACATTTCTCGGGGCCTGTTCTTGGGTCCTGGTCTCCCTGACAGCGGCTTCAGGCACTCTGTGTTGAGGGAGAGAGCGGTCATGCAGGGGAGGGAAGGGGCAGGGAATGACTGTGGAGGTGGAGGGGGTGGCGAACCATTCCCGGAGGAATGTTGAAGGGAATGAACTATTTGCATAAACAAAAAAAATCTGAGTTTCCACTTTTATTTAGTTTTGGTTTTGAAATGGCTGTTGGTGGTGCCACCTGCTGGCTGACATGGGAAGGACTAAGGAGATGGGGCTGAATTTTTAGGGGTCAGGGAAGCCTTGGGTTGGCAGCCCAGACTCCCCAGTTTCTAAACCCACATCGGAATTCTGCCTTTCCACAGGGAACTTCCGAGGGACTGCTGCTGTGTTTATGAGGCTCCTACCCAAAGGGTAATGGGAAATTGCAGGGTGAGGGGGACGCAGGCTGACTATGCCCTTTTCCATTTACTACCCTCTTCCGTCCTTAGTCACGCAGCAGCCCCGTCCAGGGACGGCCAGGACTTCGGTGCCCAGGGTGAGGTACGGGGGCAACGGGGCAGAGGCGTGCAGCTCAGGGGTGGACAGGAGAGAAGGGGGTTTGGTGGCGCTGGGGGCACTGGCCTCCTTTGCTCAGGAATGACGCAACACAGCAATCCTGAAGCGGTGCTTGGGTCTGTTGTGAGACCCTCCCTGCCTTGATGAACTCAAGCCTGCAGACCTGAGAAGCACTGAGAAGCAATGGCAGCTGAAGAGGCAGAGAAATGCCCTCTTTTCCCCAGCATCCGGCAGGAGTTTGAGTCCTCAAGAGCACCAAGGCTAGGCCTGGTGTGGACGGAGGGTGACTTGGTTTTTTCCCTGCTCAGCTCAGCCCCTGGGAGACAAGTAGGGGCTCTTGTCCCTGCTGCCCCCCAGGCCATATGGTCCTGTTTTTAAACTTGCTCTTTCTGGGAGCCTTCCATGTCAGCCCTCCAGGCCTCCAGACACCTGATGGCACTTGCTCCCACCGGGAGGCTTGGGCTGCAGAGCAGACCTCGGGCTTCTTATGCTTTTGAAGGCTGCCCCTTGTCTCCTCTCCACCCGCCCACCCACACGTTCCTGCGCCACCCACTCTCCCAGGTGATGCATGGCAAGGACCCGCGGAGATGGGGCAGGATCCGGTACGCAGTGTGCAGTGACCGGGCAAGGCAGCCCTGAACATGGCTGGAGGGCAGGCACCCGGAGGGCTGGAGGCTTCTGCCTGTGGTGGAGCCGAGGAAGGACTCCAGTGGCAGGGCTGACCCGCAACCGGCCTTGTCAGGTCAGGAAAGACAAAAGATAGGGGAAAGGGTCAGGGCTGGTTCAGGAGTCCAGAAGGAAGGGGAGTCTTGTCTAGCAAATTGCACATTGGCATCCTGACTGCTGAATGTGTGTGTGTGTGTTCATGAAGGGGGCAGGGTGGCCGAGGTCAAAGGTGAGGAGGCAGAGGTCCGAGAAGTGAGTCTTAGCTGAAGCTGTCCCGTCTACGCCAGGGGTTCTGAGTTCTTTCCCGGTGTCATGCAACACAGCTGAAGAGTGACAAGCCTGGACCTCATTAGCTTGGGCCAGCCCTCCCCCACTCTGTCCCAGCACGCAAAAGAACCTTTTCTTACATGTTTTTGCTATCCCTTGACGTATACCAAGAACAGAGAGAAGAAACTGCCATATAAAGATTGCTCCTGCATTTTGTTTTTAAAGATTTATTTTTATTTATTCCCTCCTGCCCACCCCCCATTTGCGCTCGCTGTCTGATCTCAGTGTCTGTTTGTTGTGTGCTCGTCTTCTTTTTAGGAGGCACCGGGAACCGAACCTGGGACCTCCCATGTAGGAGGCAGGCACCCAGTGGCTTGAGCCACCTTGCTCCCTCCTGTGTTTGTTTTAAACCTACTATCAAAGACATTGTTCTATTCCTTTCTCTTAGGATTTGATTCTAGGAACCTAAAGTAATGATAGGTTTCCCTCTGTGGAGATTACACACACACACACAATTTATATTTATATTTTATTTTGTCTTGACAGAGAGAAGCTCATATCATTTTTCAGTACAACTTTTACGTGCTCATTCCATAAAGTCTGGCAAATAGAAAAGAGCAGGGAAAATAAACCAGCCAAAATTATTCCACCTAAAACAACCTCTCTTTAATATTTTGAGAGTATTTTTAGCCTTTTGTACTGTGCATAGGTTTAAAAAATAGAAGTGTTCACCTGTATGGACAACTCTGAATCCTGCTGTTTTTCAAAGCTATAGTTACTCTTGAATCACACAGCTAACTTGACCCTCCTGGATGGCAACTTTGCCCTCTTTTCTGTTTTCTGGTATTCTATTTCCATTTGAACACCTGTATTTTATTTGTGTCTTTTACCATAAATCACATCAAGTTCTTACTAAAAATTGAAAAGAATTGGTCTTTTAAGGGAGAGCAGTGCCCCTCGATGACAAGGTCAAGGGCTCGCCATGGGGACACGGGGCTGGCCGTCCCTGCCCAGGCGCCCCCAGGCTCAGTTCTTCCCCTCCATCACTGCCTTTATCCAGTCCACGTAGTTGAGCACTTTGGTGTAGAAGTCATACCCCTTGCCACACCCGATACCCCAGGAGACGATGCCCGTGGCGACCCAGTGATGGGCAACATCGTCCCACACCACAAAGATGCTACCACTGTCCCCCTGGCAGACACCCTGCTGCTGTGTCATCTCCCCAACACAGAACATATTGTCGGAAAACACCTCAGTCCTTTGCCTCTTTCGGAGCCAGGCCTCGCAGGCTTTCCTTGAAGCGACAGGCAGCCTTAAGTATTTCAACTCAGGAGCTAACCTGCCATTCTCTACGCCAAACCCACTGACGTAGCCCCACAGGCCGCTGCGGTACTGGGTCTCATTATTGGGCAGACAGACCGGGAGGAGGTGGGGGCCCAGGGAGACACTGTTTTCCAGCTCCAGCAGGGCGATGTCCCCGTTGAAGTTGCGGGACTCGTCCTGACGGTAGTCTGGGTGCACCGCCACACGGCGGACTGGGTGGTTTCCCAGTTTTATCATCTCCTCTACGTGCGTGTGGCCCAGGAACACATCCACACTTGCGTTCTTCCCCTGGAAGATGAAGTCCTTGGGATAGAGGGTGTGGGCAGCGGTGAGGACCCATCGGTCACCCAGCAGGGCGCCGCCTGCGCGCCCGTAGATGCTGGTTAAGGCTTGCCAGGGGAAGTTGCCCGGCTTAGCTCTGGGAGAGCCATGGACCTCCTGGTTCTGAGCGATGGGGGTGACAGGCCGTCCACACACTGGGAGAGAGGAGAGGGAAGGGTGAAAAGTCAGCAGCTGCACCCAGAGGCCTTTACTGCGAGGTACTGTAGGGTGCAGAAAGGAGGTCCCAGGTGTGGGCCTGCGCTGGGTGGGAAGAACCCTACACTTACACAGACTCCCAAGGCCAGATGGACAGACATGAGCAGTAAGTCAGCTCAGACGGTCCTGGGTGCACATCCTGGAGGGCTCAGGACAGAGCACTGAGGGGTGCTTGGGGCTGGCTCTGCTGGGCTCTCCCTCCCGCCTCCTCACCCGTCTTTAAGCCACTCCTTTATACTTGGTGGGACCATCCCTGAGCAGAATCACGCAGCAAGCAGAGCTTGTCTTCAGTGCCTCTGTTTCTTTTGCCATTTCTTCATTTATAACATCTCCCACTACCACCCACACTCCAACCCACTCCCAATGCATGGCAAGCCTTCAGCTTTCTGTGCATCAGGAGTAAAATTCACTCAGATGGGGTAAGAAGGCAATACTTAACTCAAAAAAAAAAAAAAGAGGATTTAAAGGCTGGTGGACTTTCTGGCACCGTGACGTCTCAGTAGGGAGAGCTACTGGGGGCAGAGGCCAAACGAAGAGAGGGTTTTCTCTTTGTTCAGCTCTTCTTGACACTCCTGGCCTTCTCCCTTCACTTTGGCATCTGGTTAACTTCCTTCTTGCTTTAACTTTCTCAGATATCTGTTGGCTCTAGAAGAATAAGGGCTGAGCGCCCTGCCTCTCCTCCTCTGGGCTTCTTGGTTCCGCTTTCCCTTCTCGCCTTCTGCCCTTAACCCCTTTCTCTCCCGAGGCTTTCCTTGTGCCCTCCCTGGCCCTTGCCCACACTCCTCCTCCATTCCCACGGGTCCCAGCTGCAGGGGAGGCTTGTCTGGGACGTGGCCAGGACAGCGCTGGGGAGGTCAAGACTCACCAGGCACACACCAGGGAACCTCCGCCCTATCCTGTAGGTCCTTCCAGGTACCCTGGGCTGCGCAGGTGGGTGTCCCTGAGGAGTGAGATGAGGACAGGTTAAAGAGAGCGCCAGGCCTCTTGGAGGAGTGAGGCATACAGGAGAGGGCACCTCAGCTGGTGGGGACTCACCTGCTGGCACTGCCTGATAGTACGGCCCCTGGCAGTGGTTCTGAACCTCGGAGGGGTTGTCTCCAGGTGTGCTGATGGCCTCAGAACCCCCGCTGGCCTGGCTGACCAGCTGGCTATTGTTCAGAGCTTTAGGGAAACGGCAGTCATTAGCACACGGACCAGACTAGCAAACTGGCAAATACGGCCCATGGCCATATTTACCTTGGCTTGCACAGTGGTTGTTTTTTTTTCTCTTCCTTTAACATTTGAACTATTTTTCACTGATTGGATTGTTAATGCTTACAAAGTTTGAAAATAGTTGTGCTAAGTAGGGTATGGGGAAACAGGCACTTCCATATAAGGTTGGTGCGTGTGTGAATTAGCAAAACCTCTTTGGAGGGAAATTTAGCAATATCAAAATTAAAAACGCAAACCTATTTTGACCTAGAATTTCTATTTCTAAGAATTCATCCTAGGGGAAGCGGCTGTGGCTTAAGCAATTGAGCTCCTGTTTACCATATGGAGAACCTGGGTTTGATCCCCAGGACCTCCTGGTAAAAAAAAAGAAAAAAAAAAAAAAAGGCATCCCAGACCTGGGCAGCGTGGAGAGGCTCAGGCTCCCTGCACGGGGCAGGGACCCACCAAAAAGACAATAGCAACCAGATAGGGAAAAAAAAAAGAATTCAGCCTAAAGATATTCTTACACATGTGCTCAAAGATGTATAAACAAGGATATCCACAGGTGCACTGTCATTGGCAGCAAAATATCTATCAGTGGGAGGTTGATTAAATACATTAATCAAAGGAAGATTATATCACATCAGTCAAAGGAATATTATATATTCATTCAAAAAGAATGATGTTGGGGAGCAGATGTAGCTCAGGGGTTGAGTGCCTGTTTCCCATGTATGAGGTCCTGGGTTCATTCCTCGTTACCTCCTAAAAAGAATGATATATCACTCAAGATATATCACCGAATGAAAAACGCCAAGTTTAAAACATTGTGTATAGGGGGCGGATGTGGCTCAAATGGTTGGGCGTCCATCTCCCATATGGAAGGACCTGGGTTTGGTCCCTGGGACCTCCCGGTAAAAAATAAAAAAAATAAAAAAAAATTAAAAAAAAAAAACATTGTGTATAGAATCCAGCGTACACACAGACAATATTTATTTGAATGGCATAAAATGTCTTTGGGAGAATATCCAGGAAATGGAGAATGGGGTTGTTTCTGGAGAGGGTAACCCAGGGACTAAAGCTCAGAGATCAGAGGAACACTTACTTTTTACCATATTGCCTTGCTTTGGGAAATTTTTATCATGAGCATGCATTTTCTTTCAAACACTGGAGTCATCATTTGAAAATCTAGACTTTCACTTGAAAATCTGGATTTTAGGCCTCTCTTGAAAAATTAGGTGATCTGCCAACATTGGACTTGCACGTCTGTTTGGAAACAACCTGCTGGAGTTGGGCAGTGGCTGCCCTCTTCCACGGGGCTGCTCATCCAGCAGGTCAGGGCTCGGGGGCGGGGGGGTGCTCGGTGTCCCGGAGCCCCTAGCCCCAGCTGTCACTCAGGCTTCCTTAGGCAGATACCCAGGGACCTGGCGGGGAGAGGGGTAGAGGCCGTCCTCCCTGCACCCCCGGGGGGACGCTCACCCACGGCTTGGTAGAGGGCCAGGAAGCCCTTGTGCAGAGGGCTGGTCCTGTTCTCCAAGGAGGCATCTGTGCGGAGGGTCAGCTGCAACCTGCCGTCCGAGGACACAAACTCCCTCTGACCAGGACCGCTGCCCAG
>JAQZBX010090676.1:0-12482 GCA_029593785.1 Cabassous unicinctus
TCTCCTGCCTCTCTCCCCACAGCCTGGCAGCATTAGGCAGTCTGTGGTTCCCAGGGCTCACCTAACTTCCCGTGAGAGCGGACCCCCGGATTCTGACTCAGCTGTGTGTGAAGGGGAAGGATTCTGGTAGACCCCCCTGAAAATCTTTATCAGCCTTTATCTTTGGTCTTCCTTTCTTTGTTTTCAAGGTGGATATCGTGGGGAAGCATGAAGGGAGGGAATCTCCTCTCTTTATGTACTTGGTGCTTCCCCAAAGACCCCTTTTCTCTGCCTTTTCCCTCCTTGGGTTGACCGGGATGGGTGTGGTGAGAGGAAGGACCCGTTCTCAGCATTGGTGCCTCTTGGTATCCCCTCCTGGGATGTGGCTGGTCACCACTGCTCTGTCATCATGGTGGTGATCATGGAATGTGGGGAACTTAACATCTTTTATCCTCATCTTTAGGCCTTAGCCACATTGCTGATCCAACCAAAAAAATAAAATGGAACATATGTGTAACAGGCCACCCATCAGTTCTACTCCTAAGTGTTTACCCTAGAGAAGTTCTCACACATGTGCATGGAGACAGCTATAAGGAAATTTCTAGCAGTATTGTTTATAATGAAAAATTGGAAAACAACTAAACTTCCATGATAAGGGAATGGGTAGATAAAATGTGGTAGCTAGGCTGGTATTAGTCAGGTTTGCACAGGGACTCGTATGTATTCAAAGGTACAAAGAGGTTGTTTATGATGAGCAACGTATATTTGTTGGTGCCAGAGCCACGTCAGTTGCTGAGTATTTTGCATATCACTCCCTGGTCATTTAATTGAATACAATTGTAGCAATGACAATGAATGAACTAGATCAATATGGATCACCATAGATAGATCTCAGACATGGACTTAAAGAGTGCAGAAAGACAAATGATACCATTTATGTACAAGTTTAAAAGCACACAAAATAATGCTATTTATTATGCACATATATGCATTGAATGTATAAAAACAGATAGGATGGGGCACACCAAGTTCATGATAGTGATAGCCTCCGAGGAGGGAGGGGAGTTGGATTGGGGAAAAGCATAGAGGGGACAGCATCTTTATCAGTTATGTTCTTTTTCTTATTGTGGGAAAGATATGGAGGAAATAGGACAAAATACTAATGTTTTTTGTCTAATACTAATCCTTGGAAATAGGGTTCAAGGTTGTTTGTTTTATTGTTCTCTGTACTTGTCTAAATGTCAAAAACTTTTTTTCCAAATCAAAAAGCAGAAGACAAGAAACAAATGGGGGACAATGATACCAAAAAGGAAATGTAGGAAAACATTCAAGAAGAAGGAAACAGTTTCCCTCTCACTGCATTTGGAAATTTGCATGTGCACCTTTAAGCAAACTATCAGTCTACCCAATATTTATCTCATGACGGGAAAGAAGAAGATATTGACCAAGAAAGGATTTATTTCTCCTCTATTTTTCACATGAACTATAAAAATCCTTAGAGTCCAGGGTTTGCTTCTCTGGAGTGCCTTATCTGACAAGGTTTGCTTGGCAGGGAGTGGAAAGCATTCTCAGTTGGTAGAGGAGAGGAAGGCAGATGAGAAGCACCTGGGAGTGTTGGCACATTCATATGCTCACCCCACCCCAGGATTCCAGGGGACTCCGTAAATGCTCTTCCTGGGGACTCCTGACATCACCTCTCCGACCTCTGCCCATTGAGTATCCCTGATCTGGAGAAATGCTTGGTGATACTTAGTTCAGAATGCCAAGGACTAGTTCATAGACTGCTGGAGAAAAGTCAAGGCAAAACCTTCCCGCCCTCCTGCTTGAAACTATAGGATGAATAGGGAAAAACATGGTGTTATAGGAGAAACTGTGTGAAATGAGATACTGTGTGGTCAAATTTGCAGTTGGTAGAGATTCTGTGGTGTACACAATGATGCATTAGTTGGGTTTGGGGAATAAAAGATGGTTACATTTAAAATTATGTATATCCTCTAGTGTCCTAGTGCATTCTTTGAAACCCCTTTTGTGGAGCCAGAGATTCTCCAAGCAAGTGCTACTCTGTTATAAGTCTTTCTTTTTTTGGTAATAGCTTGCCTTCTGAAGCATCTGAAGCTTATATCTAGCTTGCCGATACAACCTGATTATAACACATCAGTTTGAAGACAGTTGCCAATGTTGCATTTGAAAAGTTAGAGCATGACTGGCTTCTCCTATAAGCTTTTAAAGGTTGGGGATTTATTTTCACCTGAGAATCCAGGTTCCTGACTCCCTGGCTAAGCTGAGCAGGGGGAGTCTGGGCTCTGTGAGCCATCCCAGAAAGGACACACCCTAAAAACCGTCTCAGGGTAGCCTGTTGACCTACTGATCTTCACTGATGGGCAAGAAAGTACCTGGTTTTGTTGGAGATCATAAAACTACCAGAAGGAATCCCTCCTCCCCCACCAGCATGCCAGGTACCCTGCCTGAGTGATGAGAAACCATGACCCTAAGAATCCTTCTGTGTTAGGTCCCCCTTTCTCCACTGGCATCCAGATCTGCTTGTGTTTCACTCATGACCTTGTGGAGCTGGGTTCCTGGTACTAGGGTCCACTCATTTAATGGAAAAAGAACTGCTTCCAGCCACAACTCCTGGAAATAGAAAGTTAGTCCTTATTTAGACTGATGGTCAAAATCAAATGTTCTGAATTGATTCAAATTTTAGGCAGGTTCTTGTTAGTACCAGAAAGATCCACATTTAGTTTATTATTTCATATATAACTGCTTCGAAATAAATTAAGGCAAGGCTGAAAGTAATATCATGCATGTGATACACAAGCCCTAATTGAATATTAAATTTTTTTATATATGCTTTAGGAAACATATTTAGGAAACGAAGGCATTAAATCTTTTCGGGGAGGTGGTACAAACTGAAAAACAAAGCAGCTGACGTCTTAACATCTGGCTCTGCTGTTTGTCCTGGGAACTCAGTAGGTAGAGGGGTTAGTGACAGTAACAAACATCTTTATAGGCCTCATCAAAGACGGAAAATTCAATTAGTCTAGCCGGCATGTTTCAAATATTTAACCGATCCATGCATAATTTCACATCTCTGTTTCCATCAGGGACACTCTATAATATGCAGGAGTCGGTGCAGTCTACGGCTCTTTGTTATTTTGAGTGCTGAACACAGCTTAGTATGTTACAGGGTGACCTCCCCACACTATGAACACGAGGCCATCAATGTTTACTCCCAAAGAATTTAGACAGAAGGGAGAAGAAGTCAAGTTTGCAGAGTCATGTACAGTGACCTGG
This sequence comes from Cabassous unicinctus, assembly GCA_029593785.1. Classification (NCBI taxonomy): domain Eukaryota; kingdom Metazoa; phylum Chordata; class Mammalia; order Cingulata; family Chlamyphoridae; genus Cabassous; species Cabassous unicinctus. Next base: position 3,274 of record JAQZBX010090676.1, read on the forward strand.
TTGGGAAAAGCAGGTAGGCCATGAAGTCAGGTCTAGTTTTGAATCCAGCACCCATCACTTTCTAACTAGATGATCTTGGGCAAATTTCTTGTCCATGAGAGAGAGATGATTTTATAGTACCCATGCTTTGGACTTGTAATTAGTGTTTTCTTTGACAATTTAGGGAAAACATTCCGCATAGCGCTTGGCTCATAATAAGGCTCACTGCAGGTATTTAATAAATGCTACTTCCCTTCCTGTGATAATAGGACGTTTCTAAAACTTGCTGCTTTGATCTGTTCAGTAATATGTATAACCATCAGCTTGTGTTTCCAAATCACAGGCATAAATCCATTTTTTTGACTGGAAATCTGTGGCTTTCCTAAGTACTTTTAAAATCTTATTTAGGAATGTAATGGGAAAGCTATGCTAAGATTTAAAGAAATATCTGAGACTCAGCTATTCCTTCTAATGGAAGTGAAATTTCTGCATTTCACTTCCATTGAAAAACAATGTACTACAAAAGTTTATCACGGCAACCATCTTCATCATGTGAACAAATCTGGCCTCTCATGTCTGTCAGCTTATTGGTAAATATTCAATGGCAGTTAGTCAATGAAACCAATTGTGCTTTAATCGTAGTCACAAAAGCCCATTTAGGAAAAACCACAGAAAAACACATTTTAAAAATGTTCATAAAGGGTTAAGAAATACAGCAGAAGTATAAAAATTTAATAATCACACTGTATTGGAAAAATATAGGCACCTTTTCTTAAAATTTCAATTGGGCTAATTCAAAACCCTGCCCGGAATAAGAATAGAGCAATATGCCAGGTTCTTTGGCTAAATCCTTCATTGTCAAAATCTTGAATTATTGCAAGGACCTCAAGATTTCAGAATAATGATGATATAGAGCAGTAGCTTTCTATCATTGCACAAAATGTACAGAGCTATAAATCTTATTAGAATATAACATGGAGTTCTAGAGATGCTTAAAATCCTTTTAAATAGCAACTCAGCTGGTTGATAAAACATAACATCCACAGTTTACTGACAGAAAAACTAAGGTGAATGACCTTGCTATAATCACAGCAGAAGGAAGGGTGGATTTGCTTAGCTAATTACACTGCAATGACTGATCTGGTCTACAATCCATCCTGTAATATTTATTTTTAATTACACAAAATTTTGCAAACATCTTGTCTGCTTTATAAATGTTTCCCCCAGGACTATTTAAAGATCAAAAAGGGAAATTCCAAATATGCAAACTGGCCCCCACCTCACCCCCCCGCCAAAAAAAACCCAAGCAAATACACAGGAAAAAAAGTACAAACCACCAGCTTATGTACTCTTAATCCATGCCTGCCAACTCTTTCCTTCCTTCATCAGTCCAGTTATTCAAGGGATATCTTGAAATTAAGCCTGGGAGAGTCCACCTGCCCCTTTCCCCCTTTGATACCTTATTTCTAGGCTCATGAGCAACTTCCTTTTAACACAGCCATTTACAAAGTTTCCAAAATACCCTGTCCCTTTGCATTCGGACCTTCACCCCTGTTCCTTAGCTGTCCAGAGCCAGGTAGGCACACAATCAATACTACTTATCAATGCTGATGATTCCTGGCTCTTCCCATTTGTCCCTTGCTCTTGCTGGGAATACCTCTTCAGGGCACAGCTCATCCAAGAGGAATTTATTCTGTCTCTTTCCTTGTCCCGCTCTTGATATTTACCAGCCAAAAGCAATTTAAGACAGTGGTGAGTTTACCAAGAATCCTAAGAGAATGGTTTCCTGAAAGCTGGTCTGTTAAAAACTCTTGGGGCTTGGGAAAATACAGCCTGTCCAAGAAATTCAGTCTGTGCCTCTGTTTGCCCTGATGCTCCCAACTTTATCTTTAAGAGATTGAACCCAAGTGGCAGAAGGGAAGTTCCCCTCTGGAAAAAAGCTGTGTGGGGTTTTAAAAACACATGTCTAGTGATTCTTCCTGGTACAACTATCCTCTGGGATTTCAGTTCATAAGAACAACATCCACAATAACAAAACAAAGAAAAGAAAAAGATCAAATTTACCACCTCAAAAATTGTAAGGCTCACCCAGGCATGGCCTAACTTTGTAAGTTCAGGAAGAAAGGGTTTCTTCCAGATAAGGGTAGAAATCATAAGCACCAGTGCAGCTTCAGGGGCACAGACTTAGTGGAATAGGGCTGACAACAGATGCTCGATAACTGGTTGGGAGGAAAGTGCACTGGCTCAGCAACATCAGCAATGATGGGAACTCCTCTTGCGTGAATGTGTGGGCCTGACTGGCACTGCCCAGGTATGATAGTTAGGCTAATGCGTCAACTCGGCCAGGTAATTGTGTCCAGATGTTTGGTCCAGCAAGCACTGGGCTAATTGTAATACAAGAGCATTTATGGACTTTGATCACCAGTGAGTTTACTGCGTGGATGGCTGATTACATCTGCATCAATCAGGGAGATTGCATCAGCAATGGGTGACACTTTATCCAATCAGATGAATGCCTTAAAAGGGGAAGTGATTTCAACATTCAGAGAGAATTTCCCAGCTCGTCGTTGGACAGCCAACTTCTCCCAGAAACTCATCAAGGACCTTCATCGGAGTCTCTGGTTTGCAGCCTGCCTGCGGAACCTGGACTTGTACATCCCCACGGTTGCGTGAGAGACTTTTAAAATCTCATATTATTGACAGATATCTCCTACTGATTCTGTTTCCCGAGAGAACCCTGACTAATACACCAGGGAATACAGCCTTTCAGGTAATGCAGCTGATGGTTGAAACACTGGTGAGGTGTAAGAGCAAGGCCACGTGATACTGGGGCCAGACTCCTGACCTGACGGCATCAGTGTGGGGAAGCCAGTTTTACGAGGATGACGTGGAGGGCTTGGGGGGCGCCAGGGGGCACTCCAGAGCCCCCGGTGGGAGTGTCCTCTTGCCCTGTCTCACCCTGGTTTGAAAGGGAACAAGGCAATATCTGAACCTGGAGCCCAGGACGGAAAAGGAACAGAGCGGGGAGAGCACAAACCGGGCCGCTTCCTTCTCACCTGTACCATGAGGCAGGTGGGCCTCACACTGTGAAATTCTGTTACCCAATGAGAACGATAGCGGAGAGAGATGAAGTTTAGGAAACCCAGGATTTCTCCTACTAGGCTCGTTTACAAAAAACCTGCCCACTACGATCCAGTGGCCCAGTGCTTGAGATGGCCCTTGCATATATTTTCACTCTTGAACTCTTGACCTGTGAAGATGCCACCCACCCATTGTTGACAGACCAGGTGTGTAGAGTTTTTACTACAGGTGGGCTGAGGGATCCTGCTGGCCCATTTGTACCCTCAATCCCAGTTCCTCTTGATACCAGGGGCCTTAATTATTTTTTAAAAATGTCTGGTTGGCATAAATGCTTGTGAAATAGACTGAAGCAAATTGGTTAAATATTTACATTGAAACTATTCCTTTGTACTAGTTAATGTATTCCAGCTAACTAAACTTACCAACCATGTAGGTTTATAAATATATATGTGTTTATAACATTTTCAGACACCAAACGGCCACTATCTGCTTTGAATTAATATAGTATACTAATGTTTAGCCCTCCTTTACCAAGGTTAATTGTTAATTATTCCAAGGCAATTGTTTTTGTGCTTGAAAGTGATTTTGCCGAGCCTGGGTCCTTGGTGTTGTGTGTGAGATTTGTAAGAGGCAAATACACTTGCATAAAGGAAAATTAATTATTTAGGGAGGAAAGCTTTAATCAAGGCAGCAGGCCCACTACAATAATTAGACTTCAGAAAAGAAAGCTAGCAGCAGCACAATACATGATTATTTATTATTCTTTCTCCTCGTCAAATATCAGAATTAGATCCCTAGTGCTGAAAATACACACAAAAAAATGCATATTCGCTGCACACATACCTGAGACAACTTGCCACTTACCTCTCTGTCCCATCCCTTTCCATTACAATAGCCGAAGAACTCTGAGAAACAGATCACTTAAAGAATTTTAAAGCAAATAACCCACTTGGCCGTTCCACAAGGCTCCAAAAAATAGACCTTTGAACGATGACAGCTGGAAGATGCTGAGGCATCAGACAGAGCTAATAGAGGATTCTCCTCCTGTTTTCAGAAGTCTTTGAAAACCAAAAGGCATAGTCCGCAGCACGACATGCGACAAGACATTTATTTTCATCTATTTGCTGTAAGCTGTTGAAAACTAGAAATATCAAATTAGATTAAAAAAATATCTTAAAATAGGTTAAAATCGATCCTTTCCTTGCATTTTGAGTTCTGTCCAAATAGTCCTGAGATTGGGGCCTCCGCAGCATGAATACATATTTCATCATAAGAGGGAAAGAACGGTCCCTAATGGTGATAATTACTGTCACCAAAATAGAAGGCTAATCGTCAGAGGGGTCCTGTCCTCTCGGTGTGGTGAAATGTGTTTCACTCTGATGAAGGGCTACCCAGGAATAGCCAGCGTCTTTGGGCAGAACCATTTTTTTCTCCCTTTCAATTCTTTCAAGGTGATTAAAATCATTTGATCTATAGACACAGATTAATCAGATGAAAATCTAGTGAGAATTTTGTTAAACAAAGACTCTATTAGGTATTTTTGTTTTGTTTTGTTCCTGCCAACTGTCTCTAAGGAACACAAAATGTGGGAAACCACAGGACCCAGAGTTGTCATGGATTGCTGGTGTGTATTTATTCTATTTATTTTTATGACTTTAATCCAATGGTAAGCAGCACTGTTCTTAAAGCAACTCCAGGCCCTTGACTGCCTTTCTCTCATCATTAATCTTTACAACTTCCCAGAGAACAGGGAAGAGACAGGTCCTCACCCTCCTTTTATAGATGGAGAGGCTGAGGTTTGGGAAGGTTAAGTGACTTGCCCAAGGTTATTTAGCAAATTAGGAGAGACCACCTGGGACTGGAGCTTTGGGTTCTTAGGCCTCCTGGCGGGGTCTGGGGCTGCAGCCAGTAAACCCCATCCACAAAGAGGCTTTTTGGTGCTAGATTTTGTTGACATTCTTATTTGTGTAGAAGGTAAGTAAATGCTTCAGTTCTTCTGCATGCCGTCCTCCTTTATACAACACACACATACACACACACACAGCACCATTAGCCATGGGGGAAGCCCTGGATTTGAACTTGCAGAAAAGCTCACTGATTTGCTGCAGTGGTCTCAATGTGTTCTACTGCTTTAGACCCTATTGCAAGGCGGCATCACCTTTACCTCCTGTCCTCACTGTGAGAACTGGGCTCATCTACTCCATTATGGCACCCTTCCCCCAAGGGGTCCAACAAGCTCTGCCACCATATTTCAAGAGTTTGTATAAGAACAACTACGCCATCGATATGGACTTTCTTTGGGGAAAAAAACAACAACTTTAAAGAAGATTTATTGCTATCATCATAGAGGAGAATAAAGGCAGTGTGTAATTCATGGAGAAGAATGACTATCCTACAAATCAAGGTGCTTTAGCTGGCTGCATTGGATTAGCATCCAGGAATGGGAGTTGAAGGAGCCAAGCGGAGCCCTAGTACTTGGGAGTAAGTAGTGTCAAGGTAAGGGGAAGAAAGAAACCACATCTTAAGAAACACATTTTTCTACTCAGTCACAGGGATAGGAAAAGAATAATGACAAGCTAGAAGTTGAAAAAGGTGAACACTGCCTGTGGGAAGAAATGACCTGTCCTGAGGAAAGAGGGAGAGGTATATCAAAGTCTGGGAGGAAAGAAAAGAATACAATCTCCAGGGCAAGTAGTGCCTCCTCGCTTGTGTAGATGGAGGTTTGTAGGTACAATAGATCCTTGGTAAAAGGCTGGTAAGCTCAGATATTTTATTTTTGAATTGCAAGTGCTCCATCTAGTGGTTACATTCTGAAATAACAAGCACTTGGTGTTAACTGATGTCATCCTTTAAATGCAAATTACGTAGTTTATTTTTTTATTTTTTTATTTTTATTTTTTAATGACTAATGCCTGCATCAATCATAGGAAGCTATTGAGAATTTAACTTCCGGCAGGCACAGTTAGCAGCAGCTTCCAAGAACTATAAGTATCTGTATATTGGCAATTTAAATCACAGCATTTTCCAGTGCTGAGATTCAATTTCCCCGATTGATTATTATTGAAAATTTAATTATCTTGCACATTGTTTCTAGGGTGAACAAGATAGTCCCTCAGAAATTTTACTAAAATTTATGCATAAAGTCAACATGTATTCTCCTGTGGAAATGAGGGAGAGTCAGGCATTCTCAAGAAAATGCTCTTGAAACCTTTTATAGTTTAGTACACTTGATGGGCCTTTCTGCATAGAAGGAGGGGAGGAGGCTGCTGGCCTTGGGCTCTGGTGCGGTGACTCTGAGGATTGCAGCATTTCTCAAGGTGTGAGAATGTGCCAGTAATGGAATTTGAGAAAACGTCTTCTTAGCAATACAAAGATGGCATTAAATAACATTGAATCACATTCCTTTTCAATTTGCTTGTGTGCTTTTTATTAGAGAAGTTGTAGGTTTACAGAAAAATCATGCAGAAAATACAGAGTTCCCATATCCCTCCACCCCACCCACACAGACACACATTGTTTTCCCTACTATTAAAACTTTGAACTAGTGTAGAACTTTTATTACAATTGATAAAACAATATTATAATAATTATACTCAACTGTAATCCATAGTTTACAGTAAGGTTCACTGTGTTGTTCAGTCCTATGTTTTCTTTTTAAAAAAATTTATTCTAGTAGAATATATACAACCTAAAATTTCCCCCTTTAACCATATTCCAGTACATAATTCAGTGGTGCTAATTACACTTGCAATGTTGTGCTGTGCTGCCATCACCATCATCCATTATCAAAACCTTTCCATTACCCCAAACAGAAACTCTGTACCAATTAAGCATTAACTTCCCACTTCCTACCCTCTCACCAGCCACTAGTAACCAGCATTCTAGTTTCTGACTCTATGAATTTGCTTATTCTAATTATTTCATATAGTAAAATCAGGCGATATTCTTTTGTGTTTGGCTTATTTTACTCCACATGATGTCGTCAAGGTTCATCCATGTTGTCACATGTATCAGAACTTTATTCCTTTTAACAGCTGAATAATATTCCATTCTGTGTATATATCACACCTTGTTTATCCACTCATCTGTTGAATGGATACTTGGTTACTTCCATATTTTGGCAATTGATAATAATGCTTCTATTAACATTGGTGTGCAAATATCTGTTCAGTCCCTACTTTCAGTTCTTCTGAAAGGGATTGCTGGGTCAAATGGTAATCCTATACTCAATTTTCTGAGGAACTTCCAAATCGTTTTACATTCTTACCAACAATAAGCAAATATTCCTATTTCTCCACATACTCTAAAACTCTTGTTGTTTTCTGTTTTTTAGGTGTTTTTTTTTTTTTTTTTTTTTTTATAATAGCCTTTCTAATGGGAAAGAAATGGTATCTCATTTTGGTTTTGATTTGCATTTCCCTAATGGCTAATGATGGCATAAGCATCATTTCATGTGCTTTTTGGCCATTTGCATATCTTCTTTGGAGAAATGTGTATTTGACTGTCTTGTCCATTTTTCAATTGGATTGTTTGTCTTTTTATTGCTGAGTTGTAGGGTTTCTTTAAATATTCTGGTTAGTAAACCCTTATCAGATATGTGGTTTTCAAATACTTTCTCCCATTCTGTAGGTTGTCTTTTTATTTTCATGATGAAGCCCTTTGATTCAGAAAAGTTTTCAATTCTGATGAAGTCCTATTTATCTATTTTTTCTTGTACTTCTCTTGCTTTGGGTGTAAAATCTAAAACAAAAAACAAAAAAACCCAAAAACAAACAAACATTGCCTAACACAAGGTCCTGAAGATGCATCCCTGTTTTCTTCCAGGAGTTTCATTGTTCTGGTTTATACATTTAGGTCTTTGATCTGTTTTCAGTTAATTTTTGTATGTGGCATGAGGGAGGGGTCTAGCTTCATTCTTTTGCATATGTACATCCATTTTTTCCAACACCATTTGTTGAAGAAACTATTCATTCTTCATAGGTGGACTTGGGGTCCTTGTTAAAAATCAATTGGCCATAGATGTGAGGGTTGATTTCTGAACTTTCAAATCAATTCCATTGGTCTGTATGTCTGTTCTTATGCCACTACCATATTGTTTTGATTACAGTGGCTTTGTAATAAAGTTTAAAATTGGGAAGTTTTAAAGTTGGGAAGTGTGAGACCTCCAAATGTGTTTTTTCTTTTTAAGATGGTTTTTGCTATTTTTGGCTCCTTACCTTTCCATATATGTGAAAAGTAAATAACATACACAAACGACAAATGTGTCAAAGAAAAAATCACAAAGGAAATTAGGAAATTTCTTGAGATGAATGAAAATGAAGAAACAAAACACCAAAGCTTATGAGATGCAATTTAAGAGTGTGTATGTTTTTTCTAATCCTTCCACTTTCAACCTACTTGTGTCTTTGAATTTAAATGAGTCTCTTATAAACAACATATAATTGAGTCATGCTTTTTATCCACTCTGACAATCTCTGCCTTTTGACTGGAGAATTTAATCCATTTACATGTAAAATAATGCAAGACTTTCTTCTTCTATTTTGCCACTTAAATTTTATAAATCAGGAAGCGGGTGTGGCTCAGTGGATAGAGCCCCCGTTTACCATATGGGAGGCCCGGGTTCGCGTCCCGAGGCCTCCTTGTGAGTGCACGCCGGCCTGAGCAGTGCGGTGGGCTGATGCAGCAACCTCACGGCAGGAAGCGGGTGTGGCTCAATGGATAGAGCACCCGTTTACCATGTGAGAGGCCCCGGGTTCACTTCCCGGCGCCTCCTTGTGAGGGCAGGCCAGCTCGCACGGCGCCGTGGGCTGATGCGGCAAGACCTCACAGCAAGAGGGAGATAAGCAGACACAGAGAAGACACACAGCGAATGGACACAGCAGCACAAGCAGCAAGGGGAGGATAAATAAATAAAATAAATAAATCTTTAAAAATAAATAAATAAATAAATAAATTTTATAAATCAAATACTCTTTTTGTCCCTCAGTTCATCCATTAATTCCTATTTTCATATTTATTTGATTTCTCTAATGTGTCATTTTGAGTCCCTTTTCATATCCTTCTGTTTATATTTCTCACATATTTTCTTTATGGTTATTATGCAGTTTAAATTTAACATCCTAAATCTATAAAAATCACTTTTGATTTGA
>JAQZBX010090677.1:0-12490 GCA_029593785.1 Cabassous unicinctus
TCTTTCTTCCTGGTTAGCCTATCTTTCGGTCAGTGGTTCTCACAAACTCTTATCTTACCTCAATTCAAATCAATGAAGTAGACCTGATTTTGAATAATGCTGCATACCCACAGAGCCATAGCCCAAAAATGAAGACATAATGTTTGAGTTTGCTGATGAAATCTCATCAGATATTTTTATCATTACCAGTAGAATGAAAAAGAAAAGTCATGTAGTAAGTCCAAATTACATTATACAGATATATTTAGAAAGTAACTAAGAGACCAAAAATCAATATTAGAGTTTAGCTTCAGTTTAAAGTAAAATGTTTAAATAAATCCTTGCAAATATCTTCTGGGAACTATTTCACATTAATGACTTCTATCTCGAAGCACACATGCAGGCAGTAATTAAAAAATAAGTAACCTGGACAAATTTCATTGAAGCCTCAGCCATTAAACATGCTTCATACTGGGAACTGTTTAGTGCACCAGGGAGGGATCTGATTCAGTGATAGTGTTTGGGTGCTTTCTAAATTTGCAGGTATTTGCCATAGAACTTGAGAGGTTTAGCCTAGAAATTTTTTCCTAGCAATAAAGAACCATTTGTTGATCATCTCTTCATCCCTGTCTAATTTTGTCTGGAGTCTTGTTTTTACTGCTGTTAAAATCAGCCAAGTGTTAACATATTTAATTAAACTTTACACAGGTCACTTTATTGTCTGTTTCTGCACCCTTTAGTCTAGACTTAGTTTTAAGTTGTGGTGACTAGACCTTCATGAAATATTTTGGATGCTGAGGGAACTCTTGGGAATTAACATGGCTTTAGTATCCACAATATGCCAGGTCCTTTGCTCAGTGTTTCACAGGCATCCCTCATTTACTTCCAATAACATAATTCTATCTACATTGCATTATTTTTTGCTGCATAACAAGTTACAGCAAAACTTGCCACTTAAAACAACACATGCTTATTATATCACAGTTTCTGTGGGTCAGGAGTCGGGGAATGGTTTAGCTGGTTCTTCTACTTCAGGGTCTCTCTAGGCTACAATCCAGGTGGAGGTTGTGGCAGTGATCTCAATAGAGGCTTGACTGGAGAAGGATCCATTCTAAGCTTCCTTGGGTTGTTGGTAGAATTCATTTCCTTTTGTCTGAAGGAACAAGGGCTTCAGTTTATTGCTAGAGTCCTCAGCCACTAAAGGCAGCCCATAGTTCTTTGCCACATGGGCTTCTCTAGTATGGTTACTTAATCATGACAGCTTACTTCTTCAAAGTCAGTGAGAGGGAGCTTTATATTATGTTGGCAAGCAATACAGAGTCTTGTATAGGTCATGATGTAATCACAGGAATAGTATCCCATCACCTTTGCCATAATCTATTGGTTGAAAGTAAGTCACAGGTCCCATCCACATTCAATGGAGGGGGTTACAAAAGGGCACATATGTCAGGAAATAGCGATTTTGGGGACCACCTTAAATCTGCCTACCATATACCATTTATGTATTGACAAACTGAGCCTCGGGGTGATTAATTAATCTGCCAAAAGAAAACCAATATGGAACAAATAAGTATACCTTCTGCAAAATGGAGGAGCTTAATTCACATCATAGAAAATTTAAACATTTAAAATTTTAAAACTTAAACCAGAACTTTGTAAATAGGTCAACTTCATTTTCTTTCTTGAACTGGTACTTAAAAAGGCCAAAGCAAATTTCTGATTTTAGGAAAGGCAATGTAGAAAATATATTTTTGACATCCCTGGGGTACCAGTTAATAGGTTCCTGCACATTGATTTGTGTATATTTTATATTTTCATTCTGCATTTAAATAATGAAAATAAAGTTAGGACTAACCACACAAAGATCAAATGGGGAGTACAGATGAATATTGTAAGTCCATCTAGATATGTTTGTCTTAAGGTTATCCATACAGGAAGACTTATATACTTTTATATATAAGACACTAATAAATGTTGGTAATTATTATTTTTTTGAGTTTGGGTAATTTGTTTCTTATTATTGTTTTATATTTAAGGAAGCTCTAGATTGCAAAAATGTTACATTGAAAACATAGGGGATTCCCATATACCCCACACCCCCACACACGCACTTTTCCCCATTAACAACATCTTTCATTATTGTGGTACATTTCATGATTGATGAACAGATATTGAAGCATTGCTACCAACCATGGTCTATAGTTTACATTATGGTTTACACTTTGCACCACACAATTTTATAGGTTTTGACAAATTGTATAATGGCCTGTATCCATCATTGCAATGTCATGCAGAACAATTCCAATATCAAAAAAATGCCCCATGTTACACCCATTCATCCCTCTCTTTCCCCTCAGAACCTCTGGTAACCACTGCCTTTATACCAATGTTACCAGTTCTTCCATTATTAGGATAATAATAAGTCTACTTTAGTCCATAGTTACATTGATACCTTATGTTTGTACATTCCTCATTCTTGAGGATTTGGGGATGGTGATACCCACTCTGCTTCAGATTGAAAGGGGCTTGGATCCCATGGGGCAGATAGATGGAACTGTCTTGCTTGCAGTTGTAGACACTTTCTGTTTGGGGCGGATGGGTATTGGCCTCCCTCAGTGTTAGTGAGGCTTAACCCTGGGAGTCATGTCCCACATCGAGGGGAAGGTAGTCAGTTTATATGCTGAGTTTGGCTTAGAGAGAGGCCACATTTGAGCAACAAGGAGGCTGTCAGGAGGTAACTCTTAGGGAATATATAATACTAGGCTAAGTTTCAATTTCACTAGAACAAGGTTCATAAGTACAAGCATCAATATCAAGAGCCTGGCATAATGGTCTGTCTTCCTTTGCTAGGCACAACCCATGTACTTGACGGATTCTTGCTATTCTATTAGGGAATGTAGCAGGACTCCCAAGGATGGGAATTCAATATTCTTTCAGTTATAGTGTGGGTCTCCACCCACCAAGATAGGTGGCTAATTATTTAATGAATACTGTTGTGATAGCAGACTAAGCCTTATCATGTTTATGATTCTTTGTATATTTGAAATAGAAGTGCTAGAGGACAGGTACTACAAAAGCTATATTTTCTTTCTTTCAACTCTTTTGACACTTTACCTCAATTTTCTCATGGTAACTATTTTTCCCAGGCTGTATTATTGTTATTTTTTCACATATGTCCTCTTCTACCAGAATATAAGCAATTTGGGGGCTGAATATATATCTACATTATCCTTTCTGTTTCTTGAATAGCATTTATTATCTTGCACATGGGAACACTGAAATAAACATGTTTTTAACAAGTTAAAATCAATGCAGTTACTTGGCTAAACCCAAGGTAATTTACCTTATTTCACTGAATCTAAGATGATACTGATTGCATGATACACCATTATTTTATGTACTATTTTAAAAAAATTAATTCTCCTATACTTACACTATGACACATGTTTTTGTATCACTTAGATTTCCTTTACTTTATATTTATTGAAAGAACTCTTTCATCACACCATCTTCTATTTGTTTTGAATTTTTAAAATCTATTCTGAAGATTTTTAACAATATTTCTTGCCTTCAGTGTCATCGCTTGGCATAAGATGCAATCATTTTGAAAAGAGTGCAGTAACAAAACATAACGGCTTCATATTCTTTGTTTCCACAAAGGACTTGGACTTTCTTTCAAAGAAAATAACGAAATTGTGGTTATTTCTGCTACATATTTGCTTTGTTAATATCAAAATTATGCTTCACTATTCTGTTTCTCTGCCTTCTGACCATAACTTTTTATTTTAATGCTAATTCATAGATTAACAAATTTTACACATTTTAAATCACAATCAAACCCAATACGTGTAGCATCAACAATGCACATAACTCCAGTGCAGGGAAACAATATATACAGTTACAGCTAAATTCAGGCACATGCAGACAACCTGAAGCATGGTTCACAGTGACTATTAGCCTCTATAGATTAGAAAATGCATCCCACTTCAGAGATGTAGAAACGTGAAAAAATGTCTAAGAACAAATAAAGTGGTAGCAATAATAGTGTGATGGCTGCTATAGTACTTCTCAGCATGGAAAAAAAAAGGGGGTTCTTTTTATTTTATAAATTTTTATATTTATATTTTATATTTAAATATAATATTTATATTATGACATCATATAAAATGACTAAGAGTATTATAGCAGTTAGCAGCAACTATGGGGACACTACATGGAAAGAAGGAAGGAAGAAAGGAAGGGAGGAAGGGAGGGAGGGAGGAGGGTAGGGAAGGGAGGAGGGGAGGGAAGGGAAGGAAGAAGGGAGGAAGGGAAGAAGGGAAGGAGGGCAAACCACCTTTGAACTGTTAAAATATTCCTTGTTATGGCATTTCCAAATGTTATACATATTTTTATGTAGCACATACTTTGTACCAGGCACTGTTCAAGAGATATGGAGATATTAAATAACACTAGGTGGTAAGTATATTTCAAACCCCTTTTTCCAAGTGAGGAAGCTGAAGTAAAAGAGAGTTACACAGCCTGCCCAAGGATAATAATTTTTCACTTATAAAGCCAAGTTTTGAGTTGGGGCAGCCTGGCTTCAGAGTTCATCTCCTTAAAACACTTTCCCAATCTACCTTTTACTGATTGAGGTGGGGGAGGTTAGGGGGAATTATGGGTTGATATCTAACAGAAGGGTCTAAATCCAAATGAAAATAATGATTCCTCCTGTATTGTTCTTTATCAAAAATTATTATTCTAGTAAGAGTAGTAAAAAGAAATCTCTGTCATTACCAAAATAATTCCTTATGATAATTAAAATGGCGATTCTAATTTTTGAATGACTGGACAGCTAGACAGATATTAAGGCCATGATTTCTTTATCTAAAATGAATTAAGGATAATGTTTGCCATGTTTTCATGCTGCAACACAGCTTTATAATCATGTTTGTTCATTCATTCATTCAACCAACCAACAAACCAATCAACCTTTATTCAAACTCTTTCATGTGCCAGACATTGTGCCAAACACTTGACAAACAGCAGGAAACAAAATAGCCAAGATGTCTGGCCTCACAGAGTTAACAATCTCATCTAGTACTGAATACAGGCTTTAAACACCACAAAAATATTACCTAGGTACTTTTGAAGACAATGGTTTTAAACATTCACGTTTGAAGAAATTTGTAATTATAAAACAAATCCTGAAAAAACTAGAATGATGAATCTTCTCAACAAAGCATTAAACAGATGTCTGCAACAAGTGCCATATCTTATATTTGATGTTATGTCAACTACAGAAATATTGAATAACATCTGCAAGTTTTCAAAGTAATGAAAACAGTTCCCGTTTAAAGATCTTCCCTTAAAAAGCTATATTGCCTTCTCAAACTGATAATGCAAAAAGATCTCTGTAGTATTCCATTAAATTTATTAATTAGAGCTAAACCATTTTTGTAATACCTTTCACTAGTACTCTTAGATTCTAATCAATTGAATCTTAAGAATCTGATCATTTTAAAGAGGAAAATATCCTCAGAGAAATTTTGGTGGTTTTGTTCCTGAGAGAGAGGAAAGAGAGATGACAAAGAGAGCTGTATGAGGAGATAACTTTTTAGATCAAAAGTGTAGAGATTCAATTTTAAATTTTCGTGTGCTGCTGAATGTATAGCTTTTTTAAAATTTCCCAGTCCTTCATTAAAGTTGCCACATGTGCAGAGACTTCACAGTGTGCATATATGTATACTATAAAAAGGGGCTGAATTCCATGTTTGGATTAACTTCAGGAGAAATAAAGGAAGGGCTGCCATCCACATAATGGAACGCAAGATTTTAATGGAGATAAGTTGCCACAGCCTGAGATGCTGGAGAAACAAAACTTCATCACACACACATACAAACACACAAAACCTCCTTTTTCAGAAATTTACGGGAAATGAACATTGCCCTTTTAAAAAATATATTGAAAAATGGATCCAAATCAAACTTATCTGGATCTATTCTTGATCTTAAGGATTTAAGTTACACACAGAATGTTTGAAGAAAGTAAAAATAGTAGCTAACATCTCTTGAGTGCCTGGGTTATTTTTCATACTCAGAGAAGGTGTATAAGATTGGTGGTTTTGTAGCTATTTAATTGACAGTGAAACTAAGACTTAGAAAGGTCAGAGACAAAGCCAAAAACAAGTAGTGTGCCTTTTAGGGAGGAGTTTTTATCTCCACAGAAGTGATTCCAGCAACTAGACCTGTCCAAAAGGGGAACTACCTGGGACAGCAAGGCAGAGGTTGATTGAATGATAATATGACAAAAACATCATGGGAGGTATGAAGATACGGAAGATGATCTTTCATTGGTGATCACGATGATCTTTCATTGGTGATCTTTCATTGGTGGAGGTTGGAGGTTGATTCCACTATAATTCTATGAACTCAAGGTCTCCATAAAAATAAGCTTTCTTTATCTTCTTTTCCCAAGATCTGTGGATACAAGACTAGAGTTCTCGGACTACAAAATATCTGGTTTTACTATTTCTACTTCTGGTTTTCTCTAGGCTACAAAAGACATTATTCATACTCTCATTATTTATAAATTATTTATATTTATTTTTAATATATATAAATAAATACTATTTGTATGTTATATACATTATGTAAAATATGTATATTATGTAAAATATACAAATCATTTTAACCATTTTAAGCGGACAATTGTTTTTCATTAAGTACATTGACGATACTGTGTAACTTTCACCACTATTTCCAAACTATTTTTATCATCCTAAAACAAACCTCATCCTCATTTAGCAATAACTCCCTAGTCCCCCTTGCCCCACCCCTGGTAATCACTATTCTGCTTTCTCTTTCTAAGAATTTGCATAGTCTAGTTATTTCAGTTAAATGAGATCAACAATATTTGTTCTTTTGTGCCTGGCTTATTTCACTCAACTTAAAATCTTCAAGGTTCATTCCTGTTGAGCATGTACCATCACTTCATTTCCATTTATGGCTTAATAGGATTCTATTATATAGATATACCACATGATATTTTGCATTCAGCTGTTGATGGACACTGGGGTTGCTTTCAACCTTTTGGCCATTGTGAATAATGCTGTGATGAACACTGCCATGCAAATATCTGTCCAAAGCCCTGCTTACAGTTCTTTTGGGTCTATACCTAGGAGTACAATTGCCAGGTCACATGGAAACTCTATGTTTAACTTTCTGAGCAACTGGACAACTCTTTTCCACAGTGGCTGCACCATTTTACATTCCCCAAAACAATGTACAAGAGTTTCTATTTTGCCACATTGTTGCCAACACTTTTTATTTTCAGTTTTTAAAAAAAAATATTAGCCAACTCCAGCAGGAAATAGTTGACGATGAATAATATATTCAATGTTTTTTACCAAAACTACTACTAAGGTAGATCACCCCACGCCTGAATGTATTCAAATTAACATCAGTTCTCAGAATTTCAAAAAATGTTCCCTATGATTTTTGGAATAGAATCAAATGCCCAAAGATTCAATGGAACATTTATTTGTCCTTATGGTATTAGAATTCTTCGTAAGTAACCATAATCTGTGTAGTTGAAGGTGGCCTTAAAATTAATGAAGCATAGGATAGCTTCTGGAAGAAATCTCAGTCTCTCTTGGATAGTTATAGAGGAACATAAAATTTTGCTCAACCATAAAATGATTATGCATAAATCCAACTTACTCAGACTTTATTCTAGACCAAGGAGCAAGGAGGTTTTTCAGGATCATTAGAAGTATCAAGAAGTGGGAGAAGATCATGCTTTATTTATACACATTTCTTCATCATTTTCAATCATTTCTGGATCAAGAATAGTCATACAGTAAAAGCAAAGCAGCATCAATATACATCCACATATGAAGGATGTGTATATTGCTTGTAAGATTTTCATTGTGGATTCTATTAGCATTGAATGCATTTTCTACTTTTTGCTTTTGCAATCAGGTCATAAAACTCACTGATGGATGCAGAATTGAGGTCACTCTTGATGTTGTATATAGCAAAGAACACCGTATCCTAAGGGGCAGCTAATGCTGTTCTTATGGCTTGTTCAGGAGAAATTTGAAATAAAACATCCATCTCTCTTTAATGTCAGCATTTGGAACATAAAGACTTCCTTTTTCATCATCAGCAAGGTTACAGTCCTAAGAGTGTTCTGTTTCTCACTAAGTACAGTAAACTCTTCATGGTCTACTGCATCAAATGGAACGATATTTTCTGTAGGTCATCTATTCATTGTCTTCTGTAAATATTCAGAAAATAGCTGCCAGCAATCAACTGAATCAATGGAAGTTTCTGATTAGCGGGGACAGTTGGGTCAACCAAGCCTCATCAATTCATCTTTTGCTGTAGTGCTATCTAATAAGAGAAACAGCTTTAATATCACTGGATTTTTTTTTGCAAGAATTATTGCAGCATCTTCAGGTTGATTGTTTAGCTTATGGACCACAAAACCATATGTTGTCGATCTAACCATATGTTTAACATTTTAAATATGCTAAATAAACATTTTAAATAAGCATTTGTTAAAGATATTATTAATAAACATAGATATCACTTTTTTGTGCACATAATATATGCTGGAGATCATTATAAGGGTTTAACTAGCATTATGGGGTTTACACCTCATAAAGCTCTAGGAAAAAGATAGATGTATAATCTGGATCCATTTTACAAATGAGAAATACTAGGCATAGTTAAGCTCTGAACTTAGTCACATAGCTAATAAATAACAGAACCCCTTATGGCAACATATGAGTATTTTTATATACTTTTCCTAATAAGTAGTCAATTTTATAACCAACTTCCTAGCCCAAAGTAAGAAAAAAATCAGTTATCAACAGAAGAATAATGACATACATACTTGCAATTTTTGACATGGCTAATTATTAAGACCCCTTAGTCATAAGGACAGTATTCACATCAATGTCTATTTTTAAATTTGGATTTAATAGGGTATGTGCACTGCAATTATGACTGTGAAAAATGGGTTTTCAGATGGAAGAGAACTAGAAGAGAATATTAATAACCAAAACTATTGTGGGAGATATTATTCTGGTGATATGAGTTCTTTGAAATTTCCTTTAATGTTGCTATTGAAGTGTTTACACAATGAAAATTACTCAAGGGAAAAATCACATTGCTGAACAATTGTTACGTGATTCTAATTCTTTTATACATATACATATAAACATATATTGTGTATTTATATATTTGTGCATGTAAATATGCATATATATATATTAAATATATATATGAATATTCTGAAAGGTTGTAAGACAAACTTAAGGGTCATTACTTTTGAGAAGCATTAATGGTAATTTTGGAGGAAGGAAAAGAACTTTAGTCTCAGTTTTATGCCAATAATATTTAATATTTGAAATTTTAATGGACTATATTGTTATTTTAAAAGACAGATAAATTAAATGTATTAATGAGATGATATTGACTAACTCATTTATCTTTGTTTCCTGTTGAGTAAACTATGAACAATTTCAATTTCTTGGCACATATTACATGCTTAATAAATATTTATTGAACTGAACAGAAATAATTGTTTTGATGTAGTGACTTATAACTATGCAGTATTTCTGATGGAGAATTTTTAAATATAGGCACCATATGTTATATGCTATATTTCTTTTGGCAAAGACACATTTCAGAAAACATCCTTTCAGTCCCTCTCTTAATAAAAAGACCTCCTTTGTACAAGAATGCTACACTAAGGTGAATAAGGGATAGTTTTGGGGAAAGACAGCCCTGCTAGAAAAGACCAATGCTGGTACAAGTTATGGCATGAAAGGGTCTTCTCACTGAGTAATTTGACAGATGTGGCCACATGTGACTCAAAAAAGTAGTATTTCATAACCAAAAATGAGAAGAAGAAAGAGGAACAGGAAGAGGTGGAAAAGGTAAAAGAGTATAATTTGCATATATAAATATGAATATATGAAAGTATATTACATAAAACCAAAAAGTTCTTAATAAATACATACAAATATGTGTATAAATATATATATATAATATGCATATGTGCTGATTTGAAGCTGTACGCAACCCAGTAAAACCATGTTCTTAAATCTAATCCATTCCTGTGGATATGAACCCACTGTAAATAGGGTCTTTTGATGAGGCTGCTTCAGATAAGGTAAGACTTACCTCATTTAGGATAGGACTTACTCTTATTACTGTAGTCCTTTATAAATGGAATGAATACAGAGAGAAAAAGAGCCTTTGAAGCAAGAAACTGAAAGCAATGAAACCCAGAAGAGAAAGGAGAGACCAACAGATGCTGTCATGTGGCTTGCTGTATGGCAGAGGAGCCAAGGGTCACTGGCAGCCAGTCTTCGGGAAGAAAGTGTCACCATGATGATGCCTTGATTTGGGCATTTTCCTAGCCTCAAACTGTAAGTGAATAAATTCTCATTGTTTAAGCCAACCCATTTCATGGTATCTGTTTAAGCAGGCTAGGAAACTAAATTAGCATACACTTCTTTTTTTTTTTTTTTAATTCAGAGATGCATAGTTACATCAAATTAGTCTAGCACAAAGAATAGTATCTGATCATACTCTCCTACACAGACATAGCTGAAATGTACAATTAATTAATTCAATTGAGTCACAATCACTGTACATCTTCCCAAGCTATCATTTTGCTTGTGACTGAAGAATGATGATGCCTTGATATTATATGCTTGCCTCATTTTCCTTGTAGAATACCTTTGCTCAAAATAAGTCAGTTCTATTTTTTTAACTTAATGATACGGTAAAAAAAATATTCTATGCTAGTATAAACCCTGCAAGTTTAAAGTCTTTTCAAGTGATTCTTCTCATTTGATAATCACAACTACCTTGTAAAAAGTCAGAATTAATTCTGTTTTTTTTTTTATATAGACCAGAAAACCAAATCTAAGAGAAGTTAAATGATGCCATTTTTGTATAAGTGATGGGTAGCTGTGACATAAATCTAAGTATATTGACCTCAGATCTAGTGCTTTTTAAATTGTTATGGTGGAAATTCTATGATGGCTTTAAAAAACTAGAGCACAAAAACATTCAAGAAAGAGAATTATTTGTCGAATGGCTTGCTGTTAAATTCTTTAATTTCTCAACAGTTAGCCAATTGAAGCTGTAAATGGTTTTATCTTGTTCTGCGAAAACAGCCTTTTGTCTTTTTTACTCTATACTGCTTGCATTTGATAATTAAAAGTTTCATATTTGAGCCAATTAACCCAATAAAAGCCTTTCAGCCCTAAGTTTAAAGTTTCGATGCCATAGGATAAGGTAATAACATCATTTTGCATGTTTAAAGGTTCAGAGAATTGACTTAAAATTTCCCAAATGAATTCCTAGCACATTGAGACGTGGGAGAGTTCATTAGAGCAAGCATGTATAATGGTTATTGATGCAGCAGTTTTTAGCACCTGAAGCTTGTATGATTACAAGTCACTTTTTAAAATTAAAATGACCAATTAGAAGCAGGCAGTCTATTTTATCAAGCTGGAAACATAGGCTTTATTTTTCTATTTTAACAAAAAGGAAATGATAGTGCTTGAATTTGAGTAAGTGGCCTGCAAATACCCACCCTCATTATACAGGGCTGGGTAGTTGTGTTGGTAAAAATCACTTTTCTCAGTTTGTTCCTTTTCCTTTCTCTCCCTTCATACACCCAGAAGGCCCAGATAAGATGAGCAATAATAGCAAACTCCTAATGCTTACTGTGAAAATATTCTAAAGGTTAAATAGTTGAGACACAAAAAGATTGAAATATACTCTATTTTCTTTTTGTTATTTCCTACATTTGTAGGGAGAAATTGAAGAACAGAATGAAAACCAACAGCGCAAAGTGACCTTTCCAACTCCACCATGGGAGTTGGGTCCTGACTTTGGGAAGCAGATGCTATGACAGAGGTAGAAGTGCAAAACGTTTATTGGGAAGTGAAAGGAAATTGAGGAAGCAGGATTAGGAAGAGAGCCATAGGACAGCAATACAGATCTGCTAGTCCAAGAGGGAGCACAGGAGCAAAGATTATCCATTGAAGGAATCACAGTTGTGCAGAAATGGCTAAGCCCTTGTGCCACAGTCATGCTTAGTTGTTGGCTGGGGCCACCTTGAGAATAGTATGACCCTGACTCAAAAGCTGAAGTGGACCTGAAGGGGTTAAAAGAAGGCAGATTGCTAGCCACCCTCCTTGCAGCCAGGCAGAACCCTTTCCTGAAGCAGGTGATCGGTGTGACACCACCATGTCTGTCTGCCATACATGGTATTCACCTATGGGTTTCACTTATGGATATGAGTGTAAATTACACTTGATATTGGTTATATGTTTATTATGTGTAATATACAAGGACAAAAGTCATGACAAATGATCAAGTATTCATTCAGTTCATCATAAAAAATCACTTAATTTTCTTATCATGAAAGTTTATAAAATACAGTAACATGTGCCTTACACTGCTTTAGAATGTCAAACTGCTTTTTTTTTTTTTTTTT
>JAQZBX010090678.1:0-12480 GCA_029593785.1 Cabassous unicinctus
TTCCCTTTCATTTCTTATTCCTTGGCTCTGCTTTATTTCTCTTCATAGCAATTACAATATGAACTCAAACATTGTGTTATTTACTTGTTTATCTCTCCCACCCCTTGGATGTAAACCTTTGAGGGCAGAAACCAAGTCTATATTGTTTCTTGTGCCAAGAACAGCCACTCAGTATTTGCAAAGTCATCAAGTCACTTGAACATCATGGAAGGTGAATTCAAGTTTTAGTGAACCCCATACCCTGGATTAAAAATTGTATGGGTCCATTTCCCACCAGAGTCAGTGCAGACACCTCATTTAAGCAATCAAGTCACTCCAAAACAGACCCCTGACCTTCCACCACAGCTGCATCTGCTGTCACTCCTCTACAGATACACATTACTCTTGTAGCAAAGAGGAGCACTTATGCTGCCCTTTAATATCCATGATTCCTTATTTGTGCTATTTTGTTTACATTCGCCTTTTTAGTTATCATTGTTTCTTCCCCCTAATTTGTCAAAACCTAGCCCAAGTGGTCCAAATCTTCCCTGATATCTCGGAGCTGGAAATGTCCTCTCGCATTTTAGAATTCAGGATTTTATCTGTAATATTTCCTTACCTCATTTACTTGATCCTTTGAAAACCCAGACCACTATATATTTTTAAAATCTTCTACAGAGCCTAAAAGATGGAACCTATTCCATCCTTTAGCATAGATGGGCAGATTCTTCTCAAAAAGGAACTCCCAGAATTAGGACACACTGAGAAAAATTCTTAGGAAAATAAATGCCCGCCCTTGAACACTTTTTATTCTTCCTTTTTGTTTGAATCTCCCAAACATGACTTGCTTTAAATATGACAAACAATACAGACCAGAACAATAGAAGCCTTTATATTAATGCTACTAAGTCTTCTTTTCTAACCAGCTCAGCCATTCATCTTAGGTTTTCACACTGAAGACAAATTGCAAATTGCTTTTCACCCACTCACCTGGAGTGAGTCATGCTCTCTGCCAGGTAAGTGGAAAAGAATGCTGAGCAGTCAGTTTACCATCTGAAACAAGGAGTTCTGATTTTTATTTCTTGGTTATTTTTTTCTCCTTCCTTTCTGTTTTTCCAAGCATCTGAATCAATCTCTTGCGTCCCTTTTTTGAACTAGAATATGGAAACTGTTTTTACATAGATTATTTCATTCAGACAAATATTAGCCATGTAAAATAATCCTTTTAAAAGCAAAAATTAGGCTAGCCAATATAGCCACATCAGGAGAGCTGATATGCATGATTAATTAAATTAAAGACCCTGCAAAGTTTTGGTATTAAAGAAAGACTGTGTCTTGGTTTAACTTAGGGCATTCTAATTCATTTAAGTACAGAATGGACCATCCTTTCCTCTCCTGTAATATCTATTATCTCAACATCCTACAGAATTTATATCCCTTCAATAATGCAATGGGAAATAAGTGACATTGACTAGCCAACACTTTGACAGATTGGAGTTCCAGCTTTGCCTTTCAGAACTCTTCCTTTCTTTGGTTGGTATAAGCTATGGGGTCATGGCAAAAGTCAGAGAACAGTAATTGGGTTGTCAACTCCAAATTACTAGCTGGATCATCTTGTTAAGTCACTTAACTTCTGTGAGGTTTAATTTCCTTACCAGTAGAATGGAGTTACAGAGAGGATTGGATATATAAGTGTTGTATAAACTAATATTTAAATAAAGTAGGTATTTTTATTTCTTTATCCTAAATTTGTTTTTCATTATAAAAGGAAGGAGAAACTTATTTCATGCCAGGTTTAGCTTTCTTTTGCACACCACCTCCCTTTGTTCCTGGATCTCCTGCTGACTTGCTGCCCTTCCTGCTTCTCTCAGGCTAGCAAGAAAAGCCAGACAACCCCTGGTGAACTGCTTCAGAGTCAAAGTAAAAAGTCAACCATGGGAGCAACAAGATCTCTCATTTAAGATTGGTGGGAAGACAAAATGATAAAGTCACTTTGGAACACAGTCTGGCAGTTTATTACAAAGCTAAGAATAGGCTTACCAAAGATCCCCAGTCATGCTACTAGGTATTTACCTAGATGAGTTGAAATCTTAGGTCTACACAAAAACCTGCACACAAATGTTTACAGGATCTTTATTCATAAATGTCAAAAAATGGAAACTGCCAAGATGTCCTTCAATGGGTGAATGGACAAACTGTGGTATACCCATATGATGGAGCCAACAGCAACATCAACAATAAAAAGAAATGAACCAGACTTCCAGGAAGAAGGTGTCAGTGTAGGTAGGCAGGGCTCAACTCATTCACCAAAACAATGGAGGAATGGCAAAAAGCTGTCTGAGGGACCTGTTTTAGGGTTCTGCAGTTCAGGACAGTGCCATGCACCACCCAGGAGGTGAGGGACAGAGAGACAAAGAAGCTGAAGAGAAAACTGTGAGTTAGTAACCCCTGTGACAAGGAAGAGCACCATCCAACACTCACAAGGTGAACAACGTGAAAGAACCCATGGCTCACTGCAGCCAACTGGGAAGGGAACAGATGTCTTCCTTCCTGGGAAGTGGGGAGGTAGGGTTGTGACAGGGAGTGGAGAGTGGTTTCTCTTCAATGAGTTTAGCCAGCAGATCCCACTTTGAATCTTGGCTCTGGCCATATCAGAATCACTGGCAAGAGGAGGTTGAAAGAGAGACCTATGTGCAAAGATTCACTGATGAGCTCCATTTGCTGGCCATTCAGGAAACTGCAAGGAGAAAAAATGCTTTTAGTTGCCTCTTGTCCCAGTACTTGATTTGCTTTGTACCACATTAGTGAGGTACTGGCCCTACTTTGATAACTTAAGGTAGGTAATTTTAGAGACTTAGAAAAGTTGAACCAAAAATCAAAGAAGAGCTGTGAAACAAACCTATAGGCAAGAGAGAGAAATTGACCCTCAGAGTAAATTCACCATCATATTCAGATGCCTAGACATCAGCAAAAAAATTACAAACCAGGAGCAGATGTGGCTCAAGCAGTTGAGTGCCTGCTTCACACTTGGGAGGTCCCAGGTTTGGTTCCCAGTGCCTCTTAAGAACAAAAAACAAGCAAGCAAATAACAACAACAACAAAAACCAACCCAGGGGAGGTGATGTGGATCAGTGGTTGAGCAACAGCTTCCCACATATGAGCTCCCCATTTCAATTCCTGGCTTCGGTACTCCCCCCAAAAATATTACAAACCATACTAAGAAACAAGATGATATGGCCAAGCCAAAGGAACAAATCAAAAATCCTGATGAAACACAGGATTTAAGACAACTAATCAATAATAATTACACTAGTCTCTGAAATCAATTCAAGGAGTTGAAGGAAAATATGACTAAAGAGATAAAGTATATTAAGAAGACATTGGAATGTGACGGCAATCTGGCTGTGACATCTCTCACCCCATTGATCTCCAGGGTTGATTCAGCTAATCTGGCTGGCTAGGTAAGTGTTCCCTTCCTCCCTTACCACTCCATGTGTGTCCCTCCCAAAGCTACACACTCAGTCAAAGAGGATGACCTTCTCCTCAAGAGGAGGACTGTTCTTCAGTCAAGGGTATATGAGTAGCTGCACTCCCCTGCTAGAACCTCCAAACAAGCTCTCAAGAAGACACTAGGCAGTGGAATCTGCAGGGGCACATGGGAACCAGGAATGTTCTGGAAACCACCACGCACTTAGAAACCACACCTTGCTCAAGAGCCTTAAGTGGATTTTTTTTTACATCATAAAATGATTATTAAGCTTTCCTTTTTACTTTTTGCCTAGTTTTTTTTTTTTAATTATCACGATGGCGTTTACACTGATAACACACAAGGCCGCTGTCAGCCAGCATGACAGTAGTTTCCCTAGCAGGATGCAAACTAATGTATTAAATAAACATGGTGTCAAAAAAAAAAAAAGAAGAAGACACTAGGTGAACATAAAGAACAATTTGAAAGCCTGCAAAGAAGAGTAACAGACTTTATCGAAATGAAACACTCAATAGATGCAATTAAAAATAAATTAGATGTATATAACAGCAAATTTGAATTGATGGAGGACAGAATTAGTGAAACCAAGGATAGAACATCTGAACTTCAAAAGATAGGAGAACAGAAAGATAAAAGAATGGAAAACATGGAACAGGGTCTCAGGGAATTGAATGACAATATGAAATGCACAAACATGTGCATTAATCAGTGTTTCAGAAGAAGAGAACAGAAAAGGAGCAAAAAAAGTATTTGAGGAAATTATGACCAGAAACATCCCAACCCTTGTGACAGACATAAATATAAATATCCAAGAAGGACAACACACCTCAAACAGAATAAATCCTAATAGACCTACTCCAAGACACCCACTATTCAGAATGACAAATACCAAGATAAAGAGAGGATTCTGAAAGCATCAAGAGAAAAGTAATGCATCACATACAAGGGCACCTCAATAAGACTAAGTGCTGATCTCGCATCAGAAACCATGGAGGTGAAAAGAAAGTGGTATGATATATTTAAGGTACTGAAAGAAAAACTGCCACCCAAGGATTTTTTCTCTGACAAAACTGTCCTTCAAAAATGAGGGTGAATTTAAAGTCTTCACAGACAAACAAAAACTAAGAAGAGACCAGATTAATAAGAGATACTAAAGGGAATGGCCAGATTAATAAGAGATACAAAAGGGAATGCTGTAGCCCAAAAGGAAAAGACAAGGGCAAGATATTTTGAGAAGCTTATAGAAAAGGTGATTATTAGTAAGGGTAACTTAAAAATAAAAAGACAGACAATAGTAAGATATTACAATGGAAAGCCAAAAGTTAAAATGGATGAAGTAAGTAGTGGCTTTAGAGAAATAACATTGAACATTAATGGATTGAATTCCTCAATAAAAAGATATGGGCTGACAGAATGGATAAAAAAATATGAGCCAAAATCTATATGTTGTCTACAAGAGACTCACCTCAGACATAAGGACATAAACAGGTTGGAAAAAAGATATCCCATGAAAATAGTAATCAAAACTCTCTGGGGTAGTGGAGAGGGTGTAACTCAGTGGTTGAGCACCTACTTCACATGTACAAGGTCCCAGGTTCAATCTGAAGAACCTCCAAAAAAATGTCTGGGGTGGCAATATTAACATCAGACAAAATAGATTTTAAATGCAAAATTGTTATAAGAGATGAAGAAGGTCATTATATATTAATAAGAGGGACAATTCATCAAGAAGAAATAACTATAATAAATATTTATGCACCTAACCTGGGTGCCTCAAGATACATGAAGCTTACATGGACAAAACTGAAGGAAGAAATAGACATCTTGACATTAATAGTTGGAGACTACAATTCACCACTCTCTGCATCGGATAGATCATCTGGACAGAGGATAAAAAAGGAAACCAAGAACTTGAATAATATGATAAGTGAATTGGACCTAACAGACATTTATAGAACATTATACCCCAAAACAGCAGGATATACATTCTTTTCAAGTGCTCAGGGATCCTTCTCCAGGATAGGCCATATGTTGGGTCACAAGACAGGTCTAAATTAATGTAAAAAGACTGAAATTATACCAAACACTTTCTCTAAACATCATGGAATGAAGCTGGAAATAAATAAATGGTATAAGGGAAAATTCACAAATATATGGAAATTAAACAACTCATTCCTAAACAATCAGTGGGTCAAAGAAGAAATTGCAAGAGAAATCAGTTAATGTCTCAAGACAAGTGAAAATGAGAATGCAACATATCAAAACCAATGGGATACAGCAAAGACAATATTAAGAGGGAAATTTATAGCCCCCAAAGCTTACATTAAAAAAGAAGAGATAAAATTGAAGACCTAACTACACATGTGAAGAAACTAGAAAAAGAATGCAAACTAATTCCAAACCAAGTTGAAGGAAAGAAATAATATAGATCAGAGAAGAAATAAATGAAATTGAGAACACAAAAACTGTTGAAAGAATAAACAAAACCAAAAGTTGGTTCTTTGAGAAGATCAACAAAATCAGCAAATGCATAGCTAAAAAAGGGAGAAGATGCAAATAAATAAAATCAGAGGGAGTACATTGCAACTGACCCAGAAGAAATAAGAAAGATCATGGGAGGATGCTATGAACAATTGTATGCCAACAAACTACACAGCACAGATGAAATGAACAAATTCCTAGAAATGCTTGAACAGCCAACACTGACCTTAGAAGAAATAGAAGACTTCGTCAAACTAATCACAACTAAAGAGACTGAAGCAGTCATCGAAAACCTCCCAAAGATAAAAAGCCCAGGACCAGATGGCTACACAGGTGAATTCTACCAATCATTCAAAGATGATCTAATACTAATCTTGCTCAAGCTCTTCCAAAAAATTGAACAGGAAGGAATGCCACCAAACTCATCCTATGAAACCAATATCATGCTAATACCAAAACCAGGTAAAGATACTATGAAGAAAGAAAATTACAGACCAGTTTCTCTAAGGACTATTGATGCAAGTATTCTCAACAAAATACTTTTAAACCAAATCCAAAAGCATATTAAAAGAATCATACACCATGATCAACTGGGTTTTATCCCAGGCATGCAAGGGTGGTTCTACACAAGAAAATCAATTAATGTAATACATCACATTAATAAATTGAAGAAGAAAAATCACATGATCCTCTCGATAAATGCAGAAAAGGCATTTGGCAAAAGACACTCTGAAAATAGGAATAGAAGGAAACTTTCTCAACATGGTAAAGTTTATATATGAAAAATCCACAGCTAGCATTGTACTCAATGGTGAAAGATGAAACCTTTCCTTCTGAGAATGGAAAGTAGATAAGGATGCTCACTGTCACCACTGTTATTCAATATTGTGCTAAATGTTCTGGCCAGAGCAATTAGGCAAGATAAAGAAATAAAGGCACCCAAATAGAAAGGAAGAATTAAAGCTGTTACTCTTCTCTGATGATATGATCCTATATCTAGAAAATCCCAAAAAATCAAAAACAAATACAAGAACTATTAGATGAGTTCATCAAAGTGGCGGGACACAAGATTAATATACAAATATCATTAGTGTTTCTATATTCTACTTACGAGCAATCTGAGGAAGTCAGAAAAAAATTCCACCTATAATAGCTATTAAAACAATCAAATATTTAGCAATAAATTTCCTCAAGGACATAAAAGGGCCTGTATTGAGAAAACTATAAAACGTTGCTAAAAGAAACCAAAGAAGACCTAAATAAATGAAAGAACATTCCATGTTCATGTATTAGAAGACTCAATATTGTTAAGATGTCAGTTCTACCCAAACTGATTTACAGATTCAAAACAATCCCAATCAAAATCCCAACAACCTATTTTGCAGAAATGGAAAAGCCAATTATTAATTTTATTTGGAAGGGTAAGTGGCCCTGAATGGCCAAAAGTGTCCTAAAAAAGAAGAATGAAATTGGAGGACTCTCACTTCCTGACTTTAAAGCATATTACTCAGCTACAGTGGTAAAAGTAAAATTAAAATTAAAATAAAAAATGTATGGTACCAGCATAAAGATAGACATATTGACTAAAGGAACCAAATAGAGAACTCAGAAATAGACCTTTACATGTACAGTCAAGTGATTTTTGAAAACGCAGTCAAGCCTACCCCTCTGGGCCAGAACAGCCTATTCAACAAATGGTGCTGGGAGAACTGGATATCCATATCCAAAAGAAAGAAAGAAGATCCCTATCACACACCTTATAAAGAAATTAACTCAAAATGTATCAAGGACCTGAAAATAAAAGCCATCACCATATAACTTCTAGAAGAAAATATAGGGAGACATCTTCAAGATCTGGTAGTAGGTGGTAGTTTCTTAAATCTTACACACAGCATGAGCAATGAAAGAAAAAATAGATAAATGGGACTTCCTCAAAATTAAACACTTTTGCTCTTCAAAAGACTTTTTCAAGAAAATAAAAAGACAACCTACTCAAATGGAGAAAATATTTGGAAACCACATATCCAATAAGGGTTTGATATCCATGCTATATAAAGACATACAACTCGATGATAAAAAGATAAGCCACCCTATTAAAAATAGGCAAAATACTTGAATAGACATTTCTCCAAAAGGGAAATAAAAATGGCCAAAAAGACACATGAAAAAATGTTCAACATCACTAGTTATTAGAGAAATGCAGATCAAAATTACAATTAGTTACCATCTCACACTTCATAGAATGGCCTTCATTTAAAAAACAGAAAACTACAATTGATGGAGAGGATGTCCAGAAATAGGAACAATCCTACACTGTTGGGAGGAATGTAGAATGGTGCAGCCTCTGTGGAAGACAGTTTGGTGGGACCTCAAGAAGCAGAATAGAGAGCTGCCATATGATCCAGCAATCCTGTTACTAGGAAAATATTCAGAAGAACTGATAGCAAGGATGCAAACTGATATTTACACACTTATGTTCATAACATCATAATTCACAATTGCTAAAATATGGAGCCAGCCCAACTGTTCATCAACTGATGAATGGCTAAATAAAATGGGGTATACATACAATAGAATACCATTCAGCTGTATGAAGAAATGAAATTGAGATGCATATGACAACATAGGTGGACCTTGAACTCACAGAGGTCATCTCTAGAATACAGGTTACTAGGAAATTGAGTGTAGGTTGAGAATGGGAGCTGATGCTCAATGAATATAGAAATTTTAATAAGGTTTATTGTAAAAGTATAGAAATGAATGGAGTTGATGGTAATACATTATAGTGAGTAGAACTAACACTGCTAATTTATAAATGAGATTGTGGCTGAAAGGGGTAGACTGTGGACATAAATGACAATTGAATGAAAACTAGAGAATAATCCAGGGTATGTATAACAGATTTCAGTGGTGAATGAAGATTGTGGTTAATAGTATAACTATAAAAGTTCTTCTTTTATAAAGTCTTAAGAAAATAGTGATACATGGGAAAATTACAACTATTGTAGCTTATGGATGATGGTAATATTGTAATATTTTTTACAGCAATGTCAAATAAAATATATCAATTCTAAGAGACAACTAGAGGTTGGTATATGGAGGTACAGGATTTTTCCTTTTGGAGTAATGAAAACATTCTAAAATTGAGGTGATAGCACAACTGTAATGAAAATGAAAGCCACCGAGTGTACACTTTGAATGAACTGTACAAAACATGGGACTGTATAACACAGGGATCCAGTAGTGTAAGATGGACTGTATTTAACAGGACAAATATGAGAATGGTCTTTTATGAATTATAACAAATATATAATGCTAACACAGGGTGTTAATAATCAGGTCAGTTGGGGGAAAATATACCAACTCTAAGATATGGGCTATAGTTTGTAAATATTTTCAGGATGCTCTTTCATAGTTTGCAACAAATGTTTCACAACAATGCAGAGTGGTCATGGTGGGGTGATATATGGGAGCTCTGTAAGATGATATGCATGTTTTTTGCAAGTTCACAACTTTTACTATACACTTACTGTTTATGTATGTTCATGTATGAATGATAAATGTCAATAAATGTTTTAAAAAATGAACTCTTTAGCTAGGAAAAGATTTGGAGGAAACTTACATGCATATTGCTACCTGAAAGAACCCACATCATTCCAACTCTATGACTTTCTTGGAAAATGCAAATCTATAGACAGTAAAAACATCAGTGGCTACGAGGGGCTCAGTGCTCAGTGGGGATGAACAAATAGGCCACAGGGGATATTTAGGATAGTGAAACTATTCTAGATGATACTGTGATGGGTGGATAGGAGGCATCATGCATTTGTCAAAACCCATAGAATGGTACAACACAAAGAGTGAAACTTTACATAAACTATGGGTTTTAGTTAATCATTAGGTATCAATATTTATTGATTCATCAATTGTAATAAATGTTCCACACTAATGCAAGAGGTTAATAGAGAAAACTATGGGGCAAGGAGGGGTATATGGGAACTCTTCATACTTTATGCACAATACTTTCTGTAAATCTAAAACTGTTCAAAAATAAAAAGTCTATGAAAAAGATGTCAACCTCTTTATTACAGGGAAATGGATTAGTGCTCATTACAAACTAAGCATAAGTCAGTAAGTATTGTTATTGAAGAATGTAGTGTCCAGTGATGACTTGGATTAATGAAGATGCAATTACAGGTGCTTATTTCAAGGAACAGATTCAAAGACTTGGAATGATTAATTCCAAGATGATTAATGAGCTTAAGTCTTTTACTGTTTCCAAGTATGTTGAATTTTATTTTTGGTACTGTTTTCATGGGCAAACTTACATTTCTACTAACAGCAAAATATTCAAGAAGATCTAATACATCTTTACTCACTCTCTGCATTCTCCCTCCCATCTTTCTCTCCATCTCCATTTGATGAATCTATTCATCTCACAAATGCCAGGTCACATCTGCCCCTCTGGGTACTCTTAATCCTGGCCAAAGTGAATTTCTTTGCCCCAGCCCTGAGACTCTAAGCTCTGCAAGGTAAGAAGCAACATGAAACCTACCTCTCCTATAGA
Source organism: Cabassous unicinctus (assembly GCA_029593785.1). Lineage (NCBI taxonomy): Eukaryota > Metazoa > Chordata > Mammalia > Cingulata > Chlamyphoridae > Cabassous > Cabassous unicinctus. Next base: position 10,515 of record JAQZBX010090678.1, read on the forward strand.
CCTAGGATTATTGTATGAGCTTCAACCCAGCATCTTTCTTTTTTCTAAAATAATTTTATTATTTCTTAAAAGATACTTAGATTACATAAATGTTACACAAAAATTGTAGGGATTCCCATATGCCCCACCTCCCACTCCTCCCACAACCCCCCACATAATCATCCTTCATTAGTGTGGCACATCACCTGCAATAGATATACACCTCTTGGGGCTTTGCCACTAAGCATGGACCATAGTTCACATTGAAGACCACACTCTCTCACACACAGTTCTCCATGTTATGTAAAGATATAAAATGGCCTATATCTGTCATTGCAATGTCACTCAGGATAATTTCCAAGTCCCAAAAAAGCCCCTGTATTACAACTGCTTTTCCCTCTCCCTGCCCCTAATGCATCCAGTGGCCACTGGCTCCACATTAATGTAATTTCTTCCATTGCTTGAATCACAGTATGTCTATAACAGAACACCAGTAAGTCCACTCTAGTCCATAGCTCTTCCCCCAAACCTGAGGAGTCTGAGGTGGTGATGTCCACTCCACCTCCAAATGAGAGGGGGCTTACATCCCTTGGATAAGATCCTGCCTGCAGCTGCAGACTCTCTCCATTCCCTGGAATGGCTGTTGTCCATCATCATCTCCCCACCAGGTGTCCAGGGTGAGTCCATTGAGCTGTAGGGTAGGAGTTGCAGAACAACCGAGATTCTGGGCCCAGCTGGCACATGAACAGCCCAAAGGCTATGGGCTCTGGAAGTATACCTACAAACTCCAGCAACACATATAGGTTTGAATAGAAGGGGCAGATGGACCATGTGCAGGGAAGACATATTTTCTGTCACTCTCAGGAACAAGGTTTCCAAATTGCCCACTGATAAGGTGCAAAACTCTGGGGGTATCCATCTTGATATAGGATGTGGGTGTCTCCAGAGCTCTCAGGTGCCCCTCTGTTTGGGGTGTATCCACATTGGAAGCCTATGAGGTCCTACTGAGATGTGTATAAGCGTTACCTCTGGGATGACCTCCCGACTCACTTTGAAGTCTTTTAGCCATATGAACTCATTTGTCTTTACCTCTTCCCCCTTTCATTTGAGGTCTTTTTCCAGTTGTATTGCTCATTGGCACTTGTTAATAATCCTCCATTGCCAGGGAGGCTCATCCCCAGGAGTCATGTCCCATTCTGGGAGGAAGGTAATGCATTCATGTGCTGAGTTTGGCTTAGAGAGAGGCCACATTTGAGCAACAAGGAGGCTCTCAGAAGGCAACCCTTAGGCACCCCATAACAATAGTCTAAGTTTTAATTTCAAGAACCAAGACTGATAAGCAACCCAGCATCTTTCTAAAAGCTTAGTGTCAGCTCCATGAAGGCAGGAATCCCATTCATTCCTAACAACACAAAGCAAGCAGAGGAAACATCTTGTGGTGGAAATTCTGCAGATTTTGTTTTCATACAAAAATGTGACCAAATATGGATTTTCCTTATCATTAACCATGTATTCTCAGGCTACTCAGTGAACCTTTCAGAATATCTTTCTGATTTGATGGATGGCACTGCCTGCCTTAGAAAGTTACCAGAAGGATGAACTAAGATAAGTGAAAAAGCACCTGGAACATAGGATGTGATGAATACATGATGGTTTATTTTCTTTTTCTTCCTTCCTTCATGTTTTTTGAATTGACAAAAATGGCTATTATAATTTTTAATTAATATTAATTTCAAAATACATCCTTGAATGTCAAAAACTACTCCATTGTCTTTCTTCCATGTCCAGGTACTATTTTTGTGAATGGACACTCTACCTAGGTGGTATGGAAAATCAGAATCCTCTCCTTCTCTTCTTCCTTATCTAATTCATCATGGAGTACTGTGACTTTTATCATCTATGTGCCTATCTTAGCTACCTACATATCTCATCTCTATCTTTATCACTTGTAGAGAGAGCTACCTTCATTTCTCACCTAGCCCTAGAC
>JAQZBX010090679.1:0-12477 GCA_029593785.1 Cabassous unicinctus
GGGTACCTGGGGAGAGGCTGTGGGCTGGGCGGGGAAGTTCTGGCTGCCTGGAGGAAAGGGAATGGAGCTTTGCCCCTTGGGAAACAGACCCAGGGGGCCCAGCCTAGGCTTGGCTGTCCACCTCCACCCCATCTGCGGGAAGGGGTTGATGGGGCAGGAAAGAATTCTCTGTGCTTGGCCTCCTGCTCAGCCTTGGTGGGTCAGGGCTGATGCCAGGGGCCTCTGGACAGCTGGGCCTGTCCTCTGCCTTGGGCATGCATGTGCTCATGAGCCTGTGCAGAGGCATGTCTCCATGCCCAGCCTCACCACCGTGGCTGCCCTTGCTGGTGGAGGGGGTGTGGGGGTGGCATGTGCAGAGCTTCTGTTGGGCAAATGCCACGTGTCAGGAGATGAGGGCTTAGGAGGCCTGCGTGGGGAAGGTTCTGGATTGATTCCCTCCTCAAGATGCTAAATACGTTAGCACTTAAGCCGACTGGAGGGCTGCGGGTAATTTAGGATGCACAGAAGCTATAATTTAACTCACAGCATCTCTGTGTGAGAGCATTAAAGATGTAATTAAGATGTTTACACGAAGAGAGTGTGAGCCTGTGACACTCCTAGTGAGAAACCCCAGGAGGGGACAGGATGGGTGAGGGGCCTGGGGCTAGTCGCTGGGGGCCAGCTCTGAGATGACAGCCTAGTTGGTTTCCCTTGATCCATCCAAGGAAATGCCTCTGGCTCTGGGTTCAAGGCTGTCCTGGGGCCTCATCCTCTCAGCTGTGGAATGGGGTCACCCCGCCAGCCACCCCTTGGGTGGAGAGGCCAAGTGGACAGGACCTTGTGGGACCAGGGGCGGAGGGAAAAGGAGCACCCCAGAACTCACAGGAGCTGGTCAGAAACACAAAGGGGAACAAAATAATGTGCCCTTAACCAGAGCACAAGGGGCAGGGGAAGGGGGTGGGAACCGTTAGGGCCATGTGTGTGGAACCTGCCTTGGGGTTCTGAAGGGCTTAGTGGAGAATGACAGTAGGGCCCAGTTTGCCCAGGACTGACCCAGTTTTATCGCTGAAAGTTCACAAATCGGGACTCGAAGTGACATCCAGACCCTCCCCCAGAGAGCTGAGCTGGCACCATGGAAACATGGTAGAGGACTGGGCTGGATTTGGGGGCTGCGGGATAGGGCTTTGGGTGCAGGTGAGGGCTGAGCACGCCATGGGCTACCACACTGGGGTCAGACAGCCAGGCCTGTCAACAATGGCCTTTGTCCCTGGGGTCTCTTCAGCAGACTGGAGGAACGTGGGGGCTGCAGAAGACCCAGTATCTGGAGGACCCTGAAGAAACAGGGCCTGGGAGGGGGCTCCAGGAGGACCTCTGTTCCCATTCTCTCCCCCAGCCTCCCCATGGCTGGGCTGGGAAGGGCCACCGACATAGGGCAGGTAGCTCTGTGGCAACAGGAGCAGCTCCCTCATCCCTTGTCCCCTCACAGCCACTCCCTCTTCCCTTCTACCCCGCCGCCTTTTGTTTTCTAGTTCTCTTTCCCAGTCCTGGAGGAAAAACAAATTCTCCACAAGGTCATCCACCAAGTGTGGGATCAATAAACATTGGGGTGAAAGGTCCTGGGTGGTGTGTCCTCCTTGTGCTCAGGGCCTGGTGGGCTGACCAGAGCTCTCCTCACTGCAGCCGGGGTGTGCGAGGGGGTCGCCTGCCGTTCCTGCCCCTGAAATCGACTGTTAAACGGGGACCTTTGGGAAATGCCCCCCACATCCATCAGTAAATAACCCCCCCACACGAGCAGCCGCCAGGGCTGCGGGCCAGAAGCTGTGGCAGTCTGCCGTGGGTGTGGACGGGCCTTCGAAGGCGGCCGTCGTCTTGTCTAGTAAAGTGAAGTGTCACCTTCGAGCAAAAGTGAATAAAATAACCCTGTTGCCCGGCTGCAGGCAGACGCTGGGGATGCCTTCAGAATGTAAAGGAAAGCTCTTGTGCGGGCGAGCCCAGAAACTCCAGCACAGCAATGTGGCCTTGTTGTGGATTCTTTCCAGAAGCACTCCTGAGTGCGGGTGGCGGCCTGGGCCAAGCTCGTCCCTGCCCGGGGCATTTCCATTCTAGGTGGGAGGAGACAGACCTCAAGTAGAAAAAAGGTGTGTGCGTGTGTGTGCACAGATCACATACACATTATATGGCTATATCTTTATACCTACATCTATGTGAAAAAGAAGGCAGGGGCAGGGGCACGGTGTGCCTGGGGGCGTTCAGAGGCTGGAGGCAGACCCTCTCTCAGCGGGCCAGGTGTGGAGGGCCTGGGGGAATGCCAGGAGCTGCTGCTCTGGCACCCCCAGCCACCCTGGCCTCCAAGGGCTCAGGAGAGGGGAGCCCCTGCCCGTGGAGACAACTAGAGGTGGCCCAGAGGATGCTCTTGAAAGGCCCGAGATGCTGGGGAAGGAGCAAGTGTGTGAGCCTCAGGTGCGGGAGGGGGAGGGGGCAGGGGAGAGCACAGGGGCCTCTTGCAGGGGGGCCGAGTAAGATTCGGCTGTGCTCCCAGCTGGCCCTGTCCTCGGCAGCCCTCTCACCCCTACCCCTCAGCCAGTGTACTTTGATTCTGCACGTGGTAGATCAGGGCAGGTGTCTGCCCCCCGGGGGCTCCTGGACACTCCTCCCCCGCCGCCCTGCACACCTGAGGGAATTAGGGGAAGGGCAGTAAGCTCACAAGGCAGGAAGGAAGGCCCAGGTCTAGAGTCCTCAGCTGGGAAGGGGGCTGAGAGGTAGGTGGTGCGGGGACCGGCAGTGGGCGTCCTTTCCACAGCCCCTGGCCCGAGTGCTCTGGGTCAAGGGGGCCTTCTGCCGTGGGCGGGGTGGGGGCGGGAGAGGGTCCTGCTTCTCCGAGCTCCCCTCAGCTTTGAAGGGCCTCTCTCTCTCTCGGTTTAGCTGGGAAGGTGGTCCTCTGGGTACCTGCCCGGATCTGTGAGTGCTGTGGACCTGGAGCAGCTTCTCACGTGCAGGGTGCAAGGCCAGGTGACTTAGAGCCCCCATTTAACCTGGAAGCAGAGGAAGACTCCCAGAGGCCCTCCCTGGTGTGTGCCCAGAGTGTGTGAGGTTTCTGGGTGTACAGGCTCACTGAGGGCTGAGAGGAAGACCGTGACGCAGCTGCTGACACCGAGAGTCCACCAGGCTTCTCGGATTCCTCCCGAGGGGACAGGTGACCTTCCGAGAGATGTATTCTGGTGACCCATGGTGGGGCCCCACAGGTCCCCACAGTGGCCTGCAGGTGATAGCAGCTAGCATTCCCTAAGGTGTGAGCAGGGACTCAGCCCAGTGGGCGGCAGGGGGCTCGGAGGGAAGCCCTGGCCCCTCTCTTGCTTTCTGGAGCACCCCAGCCAAGGAGAGCCGGGGCCGAGGCTCTGTGTCTTCAGTTAAGGGTTTGCAGAGGCTCCCAGACACCTGCTTCATGGTCCTGGGCCCCAGGTCCTAGGCCTCCCTACCTAAGGCCAGGCCAGGCACAGAGCCCGGCTGGATGGCCTGTGGGTCCCATACCGCTGCCTCCACCAGCCCTGGCTCCTCTTGGGACACTGGGACCCACCTGGGCTCTTCTCCCCATGTCAGCCAGCTCTTGTGAGAATAGAGATGGTTGCCAAGGATCCAGGCCTGACCCCGCCTCACCCCAGACAGCCCTCTCATGCCCCCTGTCCACCTCAGATGGAATCCTGGGTCAGTCCTGAGGACCTGGTAGAAGCCACCTCTACAGCTGCACTGCTCTCCAGCTGGACTCCCCTGTCCCCGTCAGTCCAGCTGAGATGTATCCCACAAGTGTCCCCAAATCCAAAGAGCTGTAGTAAAGTGGAGTGGGGTGGGCTGGATCCCTGGCATCTGGCATCCTTGCATGCCCCATGCATGGAGTCCACAGGGGAAGTGAAGCATTCTCTGCATGCCCAACACTGTGCTTGGAGGTGAGGGGGCTTCCTGGCCTCCAGGGCCAAGTCTGCTAGGACATCAAGAGTCCAAGCTGCAGTTGCTCTCCATTCTAGGAGTTCCAGTCAGGGAGAGCTTCCTGGAGGAGGCAGAAGCACAGGCACTAGCTGCTTTTACCTTGCCCAGCTCACAGGGCCTGGGTTTCAGACCAGGACGAGGCAGCCTCTGCTGCCCAGGCTGTGGGAGTGGCCATGGCCAATGTGGATCAGGTCAGAACAACAGAACCCACTAAGAAACGCTTCCTGTGGCTTTTCCCAAGAAACCCAGTGGACTTTCGCTGTCTCTCTCCCAGCAGCCACAGTGGTATTCAGGAGATGCCACACTCCTGGTTGAGCAGCCCCAGCTTCCCTTCTCTGGGTTCAGTTGGTGGCCCAGGAGAGCGGGCCCCTCGCTGCCAGCCTGGGACCGGGAGGGGAAGAGACCATTGGGCCTGGGCTGATGGAAGGCCAGGAGCTCTGTGAGCGCCCCCAGCCCCATTTACAAAAGGAAATGGATAGTCAGAGAGGGGAGTGCCTGAGCCAAGACCTCCCCGCTGGGCTGGCTGAGTTTGGAGTCCTGTTTCTCCCGCAGCACTGGGGGCGGGGAGGGGGGTGGCAGCACACGGCCCCTCACGTTTCTTGGCACCAGTGTCAGGCCCGTCCTCCCTGGGGACGCTGGGGTTGCAGGAGGAGCCAGACCTGCGGTCCTGGCCTGGGTGAGGGGGAAGTCGGGACAGGGGACTTGCTGGGCCACAGGAGGCGCAAGGAGGGAGGAGGGAAGGGGGACCTGGGTTCCAGTCCCGGCTTTGCCATTAACTGGCCTTGGGAGCGTCTCTTTCCTCCGCCGGCTTCACTGATCCATCTGTCAAATGGACAAAGCTTTCCTGGGCCTCCTTCTTCTGTCCAGGTGTGGGAGGAAAGGCTCTGGCAGGCAGGGAGGGCGCAAGCGCTGTGTGCCCACCCTCAGCCTGGCCTAGCTTGAACAAGGCCCTCAGGGCCACTGGCGTACCCCCACACCCCATGCACCCCTCAGGCTTCCCTCAGGGTGCTGCAGCATGAAGGCAAAGAGGGGGCATTAGTGGGGAGACCAAGGCCGAGGCCGAGAATCCTGCCCCTCTCTGCCCCGCCCCATCGTCTCCACTGTGGCGGCCTCTGGGTCCATTCTCAGGGCCTGCCCTCTGCTCAGGGGACTGTGGGGCCTTGGAAGGACAGCTTGGGACAAAGACAGCAGTTCAGAGCGTCAAGTAAAGAAAACGGTTTCCCAGGCCCCTGCAGCCTCGGGGTCTCAAGCAGGATTCTCTCTCCACCAGGCTCCTCCTTGGGTCCCAGGCCCTTTCTGAGCCCCTGAGGCAGGAGCTCCACACAACCGGTCTGGGGGTGGGGAAGGGCAGCTGCAGGCTCTGCACCAGGGGCCAGCACACATCACCTCACACCGTGGGCATCTCACGGTGGCTGGGGAGGGAAGGCTGTATCACTCCCGTCTCACAGGCAGGAAGTTGAGACAGGCTGGGCAGGCAGGGGTGAGCAGCCCAGGGCCCCACGTAGGTGGATGGAGGGCAGATCAGGGCCGGAGCCTGAACCTGGCACAGCCTGGCTCCAGGGCCCACGGCCCATGCCCGGGTCTCTCAGGTCAGCGACGTCCACCAGGGTGCCCCCACTTCCTGGTCTCTGGCCTCCCCTTCACCTGGTGAGAGGCCGGGCACACACCTAGGCCCCTGACACCTAAGCACATCAGGGGAAAAGGCCCACACGTTCCACCATAGGCCAACTTCCCAAGGCCAAGGTTAGGGTTGGATTGCCCCAGCCCCTCCAGGTGTGCGTCTGGTGTCGAGCACTGGGACCACGGCCTTGCCTGCTGGTCTTCTGTTCTCCTACAGATGGTCACTGGGTGCTGCAGGGCTGTGGCCACCACTGGCCATCTGTTCAGCCCTGCTTCCTGGCCGGGGCTCTGTCTCCAATCCCTGAGCTCTGACTTCTTGGTCCCTCCGACTGCCTCTTGGGCCACTCCTGTCTGGGGTTATGTCTTTGTCTGCCCGGACCACACAGTGGGCTGGCTTGAGCAAGGAGCCCGGTGCATTCCGGCAATCCTCTATCACGTGGTGACCTCTCTCTCCTTGAGTCTGCTCCTCTAATTTCCACTGGCTTCTGGCTTCTACTGATTTCTGTGTCCAATTTCTTTTGCTAATCAGGACTTTAGGCATATGGACTAAGGCCCCCCCGGTTCAATCTGGCCTCATCTAAATGGGATCTCTGAAAATCCTACTCACCAATAAGCCCATACCTTAACTGAAAAGAACATCTCCAAAGGCCCTGTACGTCTGGTTCACACCCACAGGAACGTGGAGTAAGAGCTGAGCATGTCCTTTGTGGGAGGCATGAGGCAATCCCCAACAGGCTACCCAGGCCCCACAAAACCACTGTCAAGGAGCATCCACTCTCCTCATCCCCCAAGCCACTCATCTAGTTCCCGCCTGGGTGGAGACACAGATGGTGACATGCCCAGTATCTCCCGATGCCACCCAGGCTGAAGCCCTAGCCAGTCCCCACAGCATCTCCTCTGCCCACCTCTGCTGCCCTACTTCTCAGAGGCAGGCATCAAGGCTCTGTACAGAACTGCCCGTGGGTCTGGCCTGAGAGAAAGTGGGGAGGGGGACAGCAGATGTCCCCATCCTTGGGGCTGATGGGTCCCTGTCCTCTGGCCACTGGTCAGATGGGGGTGAGGGACGTGTCCACCCCGGCCATCCCCATGCACCCAGCACTACTGCTCTGTGGGAGGCCTGGAGGCCTGGGTTAAGGGTGTGGGTGAGGTCAGCCCCACTTCCTGGGGGTGCAGCGAGAGAGAAAGGGGCGTGGGTAGTGATAATGCACGTCGCGTGTCCTGCGCCTGGCCCAACGGGTCAGCTCATGTCGGGGGCCAGGCCAGTCTTTCCCCTTGCCGGCAGGATCGCCAATCACCTCCCAGGCATCCGTGGAGCCCTGGGTGGCCCTGGGGGCAGGTAGTGAGTGACTCAGAGGGCTCACCTCTGCTGGGAACTGAGGACGCGCTTTTGAGAGCCCCTGGCCAGGGCTCTCAACGCCAGCTCACCAGACTTCCCTCATTTCGGCCTCAGTTTCCTCCTCCCGGAAATGGGAGTCAAAGCAATCCAGCCCTGCTCACCCTGGGGGCTGCACAAGGGGCCTTGGCAGTGGGCCTTGGGCTACCTCGAGGGCCGGCATCTGGCCCTAGTAACAGTAGCATTTGATGGGTGTGATCCTGGCAAGCTCTCACTTCACTCCCAGGGGCTCCTTGCGTGGGTGCACTGTCACCCCATCTTCCAGAGGAGGAGACCCAGCTCCCAGAGAACGGGGTCATCGGGCAGAACCAGGGGCTCAGCACTCTTCTACCCCATTCCAGAAGGGAGCCTCAGACAAACCTCAGAGGCAGGAGGATGCTGGGGTGTGGCGGGTCACCCAGCAGGCACTGCTCAATGGGCTCCGGAACCTGCCTTCCGGCCCCCAACGCCAGCCCATGCTGCCACCTGCTGGTGGTGCCAGGCATTGCGGGCAGCCTTCCCACCTACCACCCTCAGCCAGGCACCTGCTGGTGGGCCCTGTGCTCTCCTCTGGCCCCGACCTCAGATGTCTCCCCTGCACTCAGTCCCTCTCACCCATGTGGCATGAAGATCAGGGCCCAGTCCGCAGGGCCTGACACGGGGGCTTGACTGGCAGGGCCATGATAGGGTGAGATGTGTGAGGCGCCTACAGTTCAAAATTGAAAGAGGCACTCGCTCTCAGGCGCTGACACTGCACTTGCACCCACCAGAGAGGGAGGGCCTCCTTGAGGTCTGCACCTGAGTGCCTCACCAGCTGCTTCTCAGTCCCAGAACTGCCACTCGGGCCTTTTGGTTGACATTGAACCCCTGCCCCACCCTCACCCCCAAGCCAGTGGGCTGGGGACCCCAGAGGGCCAGGCAACTAGCTGGAGCTCAGTGAGAGGCTTTTTATCTGGAAGAGCCTGAGAACGCCAGATTATGAGAGACTTAAGGGATTTCTCGGCAGCTCGATAATGGGCCGTTAAAGCGGTGCTATGAAGCCCTGGCTGAGGGGAGGTCAGACGAGAGTCTGCAAGTGTAAGCCTCCTGGGCCCTGCAGACGAAATCAGAACTGGCATGTGCCTGTGTAATCCCCCAGCAGCCCCAGAGAGCGGGCGTCCCAAGTGACCCCATATTACGGATGGGGAAACTGAGGCACTGAGCAGTAAGGTTACTTCACATACAGCGCTGCTAGGATTTGACCCCAGGTGGCTTAACCCCAGAGCTCATACCCCGGCACTCCCAAAGAAGGAAAGAACGCTCCCTGGAGGTGGAGCTGCCACCTCCTCTCCCCTGTCATTCATTCTCTTCAAGCGCCCCCAACTCTCAGCCAACCCAATGGGGCTGGCCTTGGAGGGGTCCCATGGGGCACAAGAGCTGGGACAGCGGCAGCAGCAGTGGCATCACCTCTCCCCAAGAAGTGACCTTGTGCTGGTGAGAGGACAGATTCAGAGGAGGGGCTGTCGGCTCTGACTGGGAACATGGCTTGTCTGGTACTGGGCCTCGGAGGCTGGCCGGGCTTGGACGCCAGGCAATGGGGACATTTCAGGCCGGGCAGGTGGCCAGGTGCAGGGGTGCTGGGCTTTTCCTTGTAGCTGGGACACTCACAAACATGGAGCGCCTACACCGTGCAGGGCCAGCCCTGCGTGTGGTACCCGAGCTGCGCCCGCCCCCTCCACTGGGTGCCAGTGCTGGGAGGGGAGTGATCTGGGAGAATCCAGGCCAAGGGCTGGGGCACTATATAAAATGGGTGCTGCTGAGTGGCTCCCCCAGAGACCACACCCGTCTCTACTACCCCACAGAGGCCCAAGGGGTGACGCCCCCAGCCCCAGCCTGAGTGGGTGGGGTGGAAGCACTTTCCCTTGGTGAAGGGAGGCACGGGCACTGTGTTTAGAGTAGCTGCTGACGTGACCACGAGGTGGCAGCGCAGGCTCAGATGATTGAGCCAGGAGGTGGGTAGAGGGGAGGGGAGTGAGATTTGGCCTTGAAGCCTTTCTTAGGCGGCCCGAGTGCTGGAGCTGTTTGCTTCCTCTTCCCTTCCCATCCCAAGACAGCTCTGGACCAGGGCTGGGACAGAGGAGACTGCCTTGTCACCACTGTGGCCTTAGGTACCCGGGACCCCATACGGGCAAAGCAGACGCTCAACCACTGAGCTACACCCTCTCCGCCCCTGGGGCTTTTTCACTGCACGACTTTGGCTATGCCAACGCCTCCCCTGTGAGTGCCTGGCCCACCTTTACCTCACATTCTAGCTCCTCTCAGTGCCCGCCCCAGGGCGTGGCTCAGAAAGATGACAAAACCCTCTCTGTTACCTCCCTCCCTGTGCTAGCACGGAGCCACCGTGAGAGCAGTCACCTGTCCCACTTGAACCCAAGTCTCGCGTTGAGCGACTCGTCCCAGGTCACACAGAATTTGAACCCAGCTCCGACTCCAGCCCAGGCACCGAGTGGGTCTGGCTTATCCCTGTATCCCTCGTGGCAGGTCCCAATCAGGCCCCGGGCTCCAGATGGGTCCCTGGTGTGTTCTCCGGGCTCCTGCATCCCCATGGGTGGATGAGCGAGATGGGGCGTTTGCTGCATCCAGCAGCCGGGCTGAGGGCCGGGGGCAGGCAGGAGCAGCCCAGCTCCCCACCACACCATCTCCAGCCAGGCGGGCAGCAGGAAACAAGCGGCTCCTGCAAGGCGCCTGCTGGTTGTGGAGCGCGGCAGGTGGCCGGCCCGACTCGGAGGAGAGGACGTGCAGCTCGCCCCAGATCCTCCTCCAGCTGTCGAGAGGAAGGGTGACTCAGGGCGAATCAGCTCTGCCTTCCACTGTGGGTGCCCTGACAGCAAAGAGACCAATACCCAAGGACGCTGGGGCAACTGGACTATCCAGAGTGTCCCGTGCTGCATGAACAAGCTGCTCTGGATCCCAGCGCAGCCAATTTGCCACACCAGGTGAGTCCCCAAGCCGCTCGCCTCGGTTTCCTCATCTGTAAGTGGGCAGGTCACCTCTATCTGTTGGGATTAAAAGGGTTCATACTCGTAAGGGTCATAGGACAGTGCCTGACACCCAGGAAGCACTAAGTCAATATTTGCTAAATAAAAATTATTTTGATTTTTCATGGGGGTGGCCTAGGGGTGCAGGGCCTTCGCAGGGGTGGGAGCCTCTGAGCTGTATGCAGGCTCAGCCCCCAGGTGGCCTGGGGGTCCACAGGGGCTGCAGGCCCACCTGGCTCCAGACCACGGCCCCCGGCCCAGCCTCTGGTCTCACCCTCCAAACCCTCCTGAGCAGCCTGAATTCTCAAGTTGCCTCTGCCCAGCAGTGCATGTGGCCTCACCACTTCCCTCGCTGCCAGGAGGGGGCAGCCCCCTGCTCCACACCTGGCCTGACCTGGGGCTTCCTGGAGGCACAGCCCAGCCTCTGGGATCCAGCCTGGGAGGGATAAGTGGGGGCAGCTGGGGCAGGCGAGGAGGGGGCAGGGCCTGCAGTGGGGCCTAAGCTCTGGGGCGTGAGCCAGAGAGCCCTCTGATCTGGCTCTGAGTGGCTGCTGTGGGCTGCAGAGCCCTGGGGTAGTTTCAATCCACAGAGGATGGAGCCCTTGGGACTCTGATGGCACCTGAAAGCCAGTTAAAGACAGAGGCTGCTTGGCTGCTTCCCACACTCACTCCCATCGCAGGAGCCACAGATGGGCTCAGGACCAGGAGGCTTTGGGGCCACAGGCCAGCTCAGCCCCTGTCCCCATCAGGGATGCCCACTGCCTTCCCAGACACCGGACCAGAAAACGAGCCTTCCCCCGAGCCCCCAGCCCCAAGGCCAGCACCCCTCCTGCCCCGCCTTACAACCACACCCCCAGGTACCACCTGGCCATCTTTGCTGGGGCCTCCCAGCCACCCCCACTGGGCTCCCAGCCATGCCCCCACTTGCCACTGTCCCTGCGGCCCCTCTAACCTCCACTTACAAGCCTACAAGTCTTCCACTGAGCTCCGGAAGCCCCAAGGCTGGCCTCCATTCTGCCCCAGCTATTTGCTCAGCCCGCAGCCAGGCCCCTGCCTCTGCCCTCTAGCCCCATGCCTCGGCCAGGCTGGGCCTTGCCCCTGTGGGCAGCAGCCTCCCTCCTTGCCCTCCTCCCAGCTATCTGGCAATTACCTAAGTGATTAATTTGGTAATTAATCATGCTGGCCTGGCCTGGAATATAGATCCGCTTGGCTTTACCTTCCCTGGGAAAAGGTGAGAGGGGCTGAATCCACTTTGAGCCCCGTCAGCTGACCCCACCCCAGGCAGTGCCTGGCACAGGGACTACTTGTATGGGTGGCCAGGGTGGGATGCGGCGGAGAGAGACACCAGGTCCCGCCTCTGGGGAGGCCCTGGGGGTGCTGCCTCTCAGCCCCCCTCCCAGCCCCGCCTCAATGCAGCCTCCTGGCGATGCTTCCTCCAGGCTCCTGGGGCTGCTGAGTGAGGGACAGTGTGGCCCTGTGTGCTGGACACTGGTGGAGACCCTCGGCCCCCATCCTCAGTGAACTCCCAGCCTCCCAAGGCCACAGGACAGAGGCGCCACCTTCAGATGGACTTCGAGCGGCTGCAGCATTTGGTGGCAGAGGAGAAACTGAGACTGGTGCCTGGTGGGGTTTGGGGCCAGGGCCCACCCAGGTGGGCTCCAGTGGGGCAAGCCACCCAATGTGAGGCCTGCAGGCCCAGCCATCAGATGCATGGCCAGCACAGGGTCCCCGTGGAGCCAGCCCTGTGGCATTGATTGAAATGCCCCCCTGCCAATTAGGATTTTTAAAGAAATGTATAATGATCCCTAATTGGCACCCTCATTAGGTGCCAATTAAACACTTAAGCATTTCTTGCAAGTTTAACACATTAATAAGGCAGCTCATTACATGGTAACGAGATTTGCTTCTCCTATTTATTATATTGTTTCACCTCTGCTGACAGCAGTTATTTTTGAAAACATGGCTTCCTGCTCGTTGCACACAGCCCCCTTCCCACCCCGCCTTGACCAGCAGCATCTCCTGCCAGGGCTCTCCCCTGAGCCTGGCCTTGGGTTGGCACCAGTGCCCTGGGTCCTTACTGCCCTCTTGGCCCAGCCTCCCAGAGGGGAGCCAGGCAGGGCACGACCGTCTCCCCAAAGCCTGGGAGGCCCAAGCCCAGCCACAGAGCACAGAGCCCGGAGGGTGCCAGGGGCTCAGAGCCCAGCGGACCCTCTGCCCGTGGAGCCAAACTCATCCTCCCAGGAGCGCTGAGGGGAGCTCTCAGCCTCCTGGCAGAGCCCTGTTGCCCGGTGGGTGGAGGGGACCAGCCTGAGTGGGAGAGTGTGGGTAGGGTGGGCTAGGCCTCGGGGAGGCTGAGAGAAGGGAGGGGGAGCCACCTGAGGGGCCTCATTTGGTTTCTTCCTTGGACTGCAGGAGCAGGCGTTCCTGGTTCCCTGTTTGCTTTGCCTGCAAACACCATGATTCCTTCGGTGGATTCTGTGACCTTGACACAACCTTGGTGCTGGCAGA
>JAQZBX010090680.1:0-12482 GCA_029593785.1 Cabassous unicinctus
GGCCTTTCAACTTGTTTTAAATAGGATCAACGATAGTTTCAGATTTTCATGAGCCAGGTTGTATTAGTCAGCCAAAGGGTTGCTGATGCAAAGTACCAGAACTCTGTTGGCTTTTATAAAGGGTATTTATTTGGGGTAGAAGCTTACAGTCACAAGGCCATAATGAGTAAATTGCTTCCTTCACCAAAGTCTCTTGCTACATGTTGAAGCAAGATGACTGCCGACATCAGCAGGGGTTCAGGCTTCCTCTTCTTCTTAAGGCTTTGTGGTCCCAGCTTCTTCCAATATCATCTCTAGGCTGGGATAAGGCTCATCTATCTCCCCAGGGCTCATTTCTCTCTGGGCTCAGCTGCTATCTTCTCTCCACAAGGTCAGCTGTAGACTGTCAGGCTCTCTCTCTTCCTGGGACTTCTTCCGTGTCTATAGAACCATCTCTATTCCTCTGTGTTCTTCTCCTGTGTATTTAATTCCCAAGTCTCCAGCATCACAACTTCAACTCTTTCCTCTGTCAAGGGAGCGGGGACTCAGAGTCCTATGGACATGATCCAATCAAAACCCTAATCATAATTTAATCGAGTAAAAGTGAAATCTCTGTATCTAATACAATCTAATAAGCCCAAAGGAACAGACCAGTTTACAAACGTAATCCAATATGTATTTTCAGAGTTCATAAACAATATCAAACTGCTACACAGACTAACAAAATGGAAGTATAATGCTGAATTTTCAAGAAAGCATTCCAAATGGTCCAAATGCAGATTCTTTAATATATGAGACCATATCAACAAATCTTTGCCACTTTTAAATATTCTGCAGGTATTTTGTTGGTGGTGATGGTGGTAGTGATGGTGGTTGGTGGTTTTTTTTGTGTGTGCATGTATGTGTGTGTGTGTGTTTGTGTGTATATATATTTATTTATATCCAAAATTTTTACATTTATATGAATAAAAAGTTGATATTTATGTCAGGTTTTTTGGTATGAATCTGTTCTCTTCTTGAATTTGACTCCAGTCTGTATTTGACTCCAGGAATACACTAGATTTGCTTCTAGTTGTTGGCATGGTGTCAGTGAGAGAGAGGACATGAAGAGAACATTAGCTTCCTCTGTTGAGAAATTACCTTGATGAAAGAATAATCACATGAACAAGGAAACAATGTAGTCAATCTAGGGTCACTAGCTCTCTTAGGCAGATGGAGAGGTACTATGTTGTGGAAAAAATGTTCCAGAAAGAGTAGCAGCATCTTTTTCAGAGCCTTGAATCAGAAAACTCTGAGGCTATTTGGAGACACCAAACTTGGCTGGGCAACATGCATATGGATAGGGGTGGAGAGCTATTAAAATGAAAATACAGATTTAAACTTGGTCTTACAAGCTTTGAATAACATTTGTATTTTCGTTGGTAGCAAAGATTTTGAAAAGGACAGTGCCTGGAATAGAATTGTTATTTAGGGAAACTAATTTGACAACAGTATGTAGGATGGAGTAGAAAAGTAACAGAATGGAGACAGGAGGACCAATTAGGTAACTAAAACAATAATCTTGGCGAGAGGTAATGAGCCTTCAACTACAATAATTGCAGAAGAAGTGACAAAGAATGGGAGGTTAACACTTATTTCTGGTCACTCTGTACACCTAGGTGAAATTGCTAGGCATCTGACCTCTAAGTGCTAAGAGTATTACTTTATATTAATCTATTTACTATAGTGTTTTCACCACAATGCTTTACTTACTTTAACATGGGCGTAGAACTAAATATATAACTCAAAGGCATGGCAAAAATTATGTGGAAACAGACATATGTCAGAGAGGTGTGCAGACTAGGTGGAAAGGGACATGCCAACAGCTTCTCACACTTGAAAGGACCTAAGTATCACATTGGGAATTTTCACAAATAAAAAGGCAGATGCCTTAATTTCACCCTAGAAATTCAGGATGAGCAGTTCTGAAGTGATTCCATGCCATTTTCATATTTGCAAAAATTCTACGTGTGATTTGGTCGCACAATAAAAACTTGACTAATTTACAATTGAAGATGTGGTCATGGTGAAGGCACCCAAAGGAGTATGTGGTGATCTGTTTTTTCAAATGATAATCTGCCTCTTCAGGTTTATTCTCTCCTTATAAGTGGCTCTATACCATAGTATCTACTCTGCTGCCCCTATGATTGTGGCTTGAAATTGGAACTGCATATTTCGGTGCACATCTTGATAATCCAGTCCTGACTCCCTGAATTGATCACATTGACTTCATGGCTAAATGTCTAATTTGCCCCAGATTCTTCCCTTTTTTAGCAGGAGAACTCAGTTTAGTAACCTGATTCTGGCTTGTTTTCCTTAAAAATAGTTTGATAGGATTGATAACAAAGGCTACCTGAATTATAGCTTACTTGGAAATAGCAGCACAGAAAAAGGACCCAAGTCTCTAGTTTATACACCAAGATTTACACCAGCCAAATTGAATGTCTTTAGCTTAAAGATTTTTGCCAAGGTCCATTTGACACATTAATTTGTTCTTGATGTGAAAGTGTGTTTATTCCCATACATGTGCACATATTCGTACGCACACACAGAGCTCCTAAATTTTCACTTATATAATGGAATAATTAATTCACCTTGCATGGGCTGGCAATATATTTCCAGAGAATAGCTCATACACTTGGACTCATCATTTGTCTTACCAGGTCAATTTACAACAGAATTCTTTTATTGGAAGAAATGAAAAATAGGTAAAATTTAACTTTTATCTTCATTATGATAAATTAACTTAACTCCTTACCTGATTTTTTTTCTTCTAGCTGGACCTTGGTAAATCTATTATTTTATCTAATGTGGGTAGTGTAACAAATGTCCATGGACTGGCTGTGTGTAGCAGAGACATTTTATTTAGCTAAATATATATTTAATAACATTTAAATTTGACAGCTTTTTGATGCAGCATGCGATCTCAAATTTAACACAATCCTTTTCATTTTATATTACCTTTCAACTCGATCTCCATGCCTGTGGGTTTCTTGCATTGTCTATAATGGAATTTCAATTTGAGAACCCTGATCTAAAACCAGCTTGATATATGAAGCACAAACAAAATCCAGTCATTTAAAATAAACCTTATTAAGTCATAATTAAATTCAACACAATACATCCTTTTTATGTGTACAGTTTGTTGAGTTTGACAGATGAATACTCTCATGTAATTGCCAACACAATCAAGATATAGAATATATCTGTCCTTCCAAAAAATTTCCGTGTACAATTTGCACAAAAGAATTGCTCCCTCTCATCCGTGGGCCCCAGCAAACAATGATCTCTTTTATGGATTATTTATGCCTGTTTTAGAATTTTATGTAAATTGGCTCATACAGTATTTATTTTTTTTCTTTGGTACTTTCTTTCAATCAACATCAATTTTTAAAGATTCATCCATGTTGTAGTGTCCATCAATAGTTTATACCTCTCTATTTATGAGTAATATTACATTATATAGCACCATTCAAAAAATTTATTCACAATTTGATGAAAACTTTGATTGTTTCCAGTTTGGGGTTATTTTTAATAAAACTGCTATGAGTATTTGCATTAAGTCTATATGTTGACATATACAATTGTTCTTCTTGTATACCTACAGACATGACCCTTTCTGTCCCCTTCATTTCCAAATGGTCCCACACACCAACATATTTAATCCTAGCTCATTTCAGTAAACATGCAATGAGAAACTATTATGTGCCAGTCACTCTAGTAGACCCTTTATAAACATGTAAGTCAAACTTTCTGGCATAGGGAAATAAACTCAGGGGAGACAACTTTCTAAACCTAACAAATGGTGTGATATTTTCTAAAAACATACAGAGTACATTATTTGAGGGAGAAATAAACTTTTCCTAGAGGAAATGTCAATATAGCTAACAAAGAATGTAAGAAATTCTAATCAGAGGTGATATCATGAAGAGTAAGTATGGAACATATTATCTTAGAGTGGTACAGTTACATTGGTAGGTGTGAATGTAAACTAGAAGTGTGGAACAGTCAGCTTAGACATGTAGGCAGACACTTTGTATGTTATTTGGAGGATTACCTCTTAAGATTTTATGCAAGGGAGTGAAAAAAATGAAAAAACTTTTCAGAAGGTTGCACTGACAGGAGAACAAGAGTATGGTTAGAAGGCAGTTGAAGGTAGGAGGAACTGAAGCAACGTAGGGAGGGCCTGTTGACTGTATTAGTCAGGGTTTTTGAGGGAAACAGAACAAACAGGAGATATCTGTAAGTATTATGAGGTTTTATAAAATTGTCTCACACAACTATGGAGATGTACAAGTTCAGGCTGCAAGCCAGGAACTCTGAAGATTTTCAGTGACTTCCCAAGGAGAAGCTGACTGGCTGAAGTAGAGATGGATGTTCTTTCTTCTGACTTCTGAAATCATCACTTCTCCTTTCAAGGCTTTTTCAACTGATTGGATGAGGCATCTCTGATTGCTGAAGGCAATCTCCTCAGTTGATTGTGGAGGTAAACAGGCATAGATTCAATCAACTTACTGAAGATGTAAGTCCATGAAATGTCCTCACAGTAACAATAAAGCAAATGGTTGCTTGACCAAACACTGGGCACCACTACCTGGTCAAGTTGACGCATGAACCTAAGCATCATGTTGACTGATTATATGTAAGAGACACCAAGGCAACTAAATCTCTTATAGCAAAACTGGTTTGATGGAGAAAATGTAATTCAAGATAAAAATATCAAATTATTGATTTCTAAAGATAAAATTACCATCTTCTTTCAGTTTTGTGGACTTTGAAGTTTTTGTGGGGGTATCTGGGTGGTTATATCCAGTAGGAATTTAGTTGCACAGATCTGACTCTCAGAAGTGGATTCTAGGCCAGAGACACAGATTTCAGATTCGCAAGAGTACCAGTGCTACTGTAACCACGAGCATGAATGAGTTAATCCATATAGTATGTGGGATGACAATAAAATGATGAGAGAAATCTAGAATTTGCAAGCATAGAAGGCCTAAGGAAGTGTAACTCAAGAGAGAAGCTTAGTAAGAGCAGAGAGTAATGTGTTGAGCCATGAGTACTGATACAGAAGTCAAAGTAAAGAAAGTTTCAAGAAAATGTAGTGGTCAGAAGGTTGAAAAGGTTAATGATGCTTTTTAAAAATATGTTAATTGGGAAGTAATTCTGGCATCTATAAATAAGATATTCAGAAGAGTAGCATGGATTGAAGGCAAGAATTGCTGCTCTAAGATTCTTGTGGTAGGTAATACACAGGACACGTAAAATGAAAACTCATAATTTAAATAAGTTTGTCCATGAAGCAAAGAAAGATAGTCAGTTGCTTAACAAGACTTGGGACCATGGGAAATTTTTCAAGAAGAAAGATATTTAAATATGACTATATTGTGAATGATAAGTTGAATACAAAAACAGAAATGATTTAAACAAGTTTTTGAAAATATAAAATGGCTTGTAATGCAGAGTGTAGCAGTTTGGCATTATTCATGAATTCCAAAAAGAGATATTGGATTATGTTTGTGAACTGGTCTGGACTTATTAGATTGTATTGGATTCAGAGGTTTCACTTTCAATTGATTAAATTATGATTAGGGCTTTGATTGGGCCACTTCAGTAGGATGTTGAGTCCCCTCCCCCTTGGTGGGCGGAGACTTATGGAGAAAACCATATGGCAGATAAGAGAGTTGGAGTTTTGAGCTGGAGCCCAGGAAGTAAGCACAGAGAGGAGCAGAGCAGCTGAGCTCAGAGAGAATTGAGCCTCAGGGAGAGAGACAGAGCCGGTTGCCTAATAGTCTATAGCTGGCCTTGTGGAGAGAGCAGGACAGATGAGCCTGGAGAGAAACAAGCCCGGTGAAGAGAGGAACCCAGGAAGCCAGAACTCTTGGCAGACTTCAGCAGCCATCTTGCTCCAACACATGGCAACAGACTATGGTGAGGGAAGTAATTTATGCTTTATGGCCTGGTAACAGTAGCTTCTACCCCAAATAATTACCCTTTATAAAAACCAACATTTTTCTGGTATTTTGCATCAGCACTCCTTTGCCTGACTAATACACAGAGCATGGTTGGTGAAATTAAACGTGGGTAGGAAAAGAGCCTTAGATCTGTGGTCCTCAAAATGGGTCTCCAAAGTAGTAGCAGCAGCACCTTCTTGGAACTTTTTAAAAAGCAAATTGTCAGGCCTCACCTCGGGTCTACTGAATAAGTCCATCTGATGCTGGAGCCCAGCATTCTGTTTTAAAAAGCCTCCTTGCATGATAAAGTTTGAGAACCACTTTGTTAGAGAAATAAGAAGGGCAAAAATTGTGAGTCTATAGAGGTTCCCATAGAACTAAGGGGAGACAGGTGTAATAAGTTCAAAGAAACAATGCTTAAATCTCCTCAATGACATCTGTGACTTTGAAGGTGAGGCCAGGAATAGAAATGGTGCAAACACTTTGAAAGACATGGTGAAATTCTTCATCCTACTCTCCCTCCAAAGAAAGAGGAATTTTGCTGCATAAGGGATGTCTAAAAGGATTGCTGAGAGACCCTGAAAATCCTGCTGTGACTTTGAAATGGCTTCATTCTTCACAGTTGTATGATTTTTCTACAGCAGTTTTCAGTGACTTTGGAGCAAAGAGGGGCCTCTTCTTGGGGAAATGGGCCAAAGAAATGCAGAGACTTTGCTATTACGTTAATTATTGTGCCTTCAGTTCACAGCCCTTAAACTCAAGTATCTTAAAAGAATAGGGCAATTCCTTTTGTACTCGCCTGTGTTATGATATGGACTAATTTTTAAGAGTGATGAGATCACATGGGATTTAGATTCTTGTTGTGAGACAGACCAGTTGTAAAGCAGTGGTTTCTTTTAAATTGCTTACAGCTGCAAGAACTCTTGGTGATACTTGTTAATGTCACTGTGTTCTCTCTCCACTCCAGAGCCATTAACATGGCTCCTCTGAAATTGCCTTCAACTGAGTCTTATTTACTTCATTAAATACTGAGCCAGATGGAAATGTTCATTTTCTGCAAGAAAGGCTAAGAAAATAAAACTTTTGAAGGCCTTATACAATATTTTGGGGACTGTATTAAGAAGTGGACAATACTTTCTTACTGCTTAGCTCTAAAACCATTTGCATGCTTCCTTCTTTAATGAGTCATTAAATTCAACTTGCCTCCTGAAGTCAAATTCTTTCTAGAGATTTAACATTAGGGCTTCAATCATAAGGATTCTTCATTTTCTCCTAGTGTTGGCTTCACATAACAGTTTTGGAAATATTTTCATCCTTTCCTTTACTAGTCAAGAAAAGAAATAAAGTTGAATTTTATGTAAGCAAAGTACTGAAATAGCTAAACCTTACTACTCTGCATAACCAGGAACAGGACTTACGCAAATGTATATTTCCTCTAGTATTCTACTTCTCTTGTTATTGTTGCAACTTTCACAGCTGGTCTTACAAGGTGAGAAGAAAACAGAATAACTGAATTCGTTTAGTTGATAAATTGTGCGTATTCTATCCATTTTACTTAGTCAAAAAATACTTAGTGACAAGATAATGTCTAGGTAGTAGAATGTCAATTCATCTAATATAAGTGAACTAGGCAACACGTTGTTAGATCTCATGTTGAATTTCTATGTTTTCCAAAGTGACATTTAAATGACATTTCCAGCATGAAAGGTAATGATTTTTATAACAATCATATTATGATGATGATTGCTTCCACATTTAATGCGTTACAATCCATACATGGATAAAAGACAAGTGTGTAGTAAGTTAAAGTTCTCATTTAAAGTTTCAGGGTCTAAATTATCTACAAGGACTTTATCAGCTGGTGTGAGGATGAGGTTCATTTTCAAAAATCTATATTTAGATCACTTAAAGATAGTAACCATTAAAAAGAGAAAAAAAAGAAATATAGTTCCTTACACAGAAGTAAAAATAAACAGGTACTATAGAGTATGATTAAGAAAAGTACTGCTTTTCTTACGAATTCTCATTGTCACAAATTATTTGGTTGTGTAGGAAAAATATAACATGGTACAAATATAGCAAAGACAAATAATGTTCCTTTGAATTTTCTTAATTTGCTTTTGTTCAATGTTTCTGAGGGGGAAAAAATCTGTTAATTCCATCTACTTTACAAGCAGTCAGGTGGTTGATACTAGGCAAAATCTTTTCTGTATTTTACTCTCCTGATTTAGCTTCTTGAGGAAAACATAGTTACATAGCTCCCAGGGCATGTAGCATTATGTAAGATAAAATTTAGTCCCAAATATTTTAAAGTAGATTGAATTATTTTGAACAACCTGTTATGAAACCTTATTACATTCCAGGCTTTGTGCTAGGCATATGGAAGTTAATAAAAATACATGGATTTCAAGGTGTTCACAGAAAAGAGGGAGGGATAAGCACCAAAAAAAATGGATGACATTAAGTCCACAAAGTTTATTAAAATAGATGGAAAACAATTTAGAAGGAACTCGAAAGGAAGGTGCAGTTAATTATAGCTGAAAAATTCAAGGAAGAGTTTGCTGGAAAGCTGATAATGACCCTCACTTTTTCACCAGATAAGTTATACATTTTTAAAAGGTTTAATAAATCTGTTTACAGCATGTAAACTACAAACATTTTGCAATCCTTCCTTTATCACTTTTCAAACATTCAGTAATTTTTTCTTTGGTTTGCATTTTGTGTCAGGTAGTCTGCAAGGTTTTGAAAATAGCTCCGAACAAGACAGACAGTTTCCTTTTTCATGGAATTTTAATCTAGTTAGTAGAGTCCAGAAGGAGATGAATACTTTCCAGAGGATATGCAACATATTTAAATGTAGTGAGGAAAGAAATGTTAAAACTTTTACTTGCATATGCTCTAATAAAATAGGAAGAAATCAATAATACATATGCATAGAAACATCCTTATATAATCCCTAATCCAGGTTTCCCTTCTCATGATCTCTACATCAGTTATTCTGGAGGGAATGGGAATTTCACAAAGTTAAGGTTGGTACTCTGGTTCAATTGTCCCGTTTTAATGAATCAAGACAAACTGTAGTTTATGTGTGCCCAATTAAGTCAATTTTGGACCATTTTTCTAACTTAAGCTAATGTTTAGCTGCTAAACCAAGACAAAATTGTAAAGGATATTATAGAGATTCTAGTTAATAAATTGTGGTTTGATTACAATACTTATTATGCAAATGCAAGGAAAATAAAAGAAAATGGCAAGATTGACCCTATTCAGATTGTACAAATGATCTTGTCATTAGCCTCAGACATAATTTGACTTTTCCAGATAGAGGTGATGCTGTAACAATGAGTGAGAAGGCAAAATCTTCCCAAAAGCAGCTTGTTCTTAAAAGAGAACATTGTGAAAATAAATATTGAGAGATGTTTGTTCCCCTTTATGTTGTTGTTTTTTTAAATCATCATTTGTTGAGTTCTTGGCAGATGCAGACATGGAATTTGACATGTCATATACCTATTAGGGATTGCACTTATGAAAGAAAGTGAGGGAAGCAGGAATGATCTCAGGAAGAAGTCAAACTGTGATGCAGGCTCAGCAAAGACTTGACCAGCCCCACAAAGAGATTTGAAAGGAATATTTCCTATCGGAGATATCCTGCATCTGGCAGAGATGGCCAGGCCTTTATAACCCAAGCTCTCTTGGTCATGCCACAAGCTGTCCCAGTAAGGGCAGGACCTTTGTTCAGGCAGCTCTGCAGTTGAGGCAGACTCTGAAGGGGCAGACAACTGGAAGCTGTCTATGACTACATTCCCTGCAGCAGAGCAGGAAGCTTATCCTTGAAGGGGTATATCCTCTGGGTGGCACATCTCTGTGTTTACAGCCATTATCAACAAGTTTATGCAAATATATTGCCTATAAGCTCCATCTGCATACTGTAAAAATCTAGAAAATCTCTTTCTTATCTTATTGATACAACTTTAAAATAAAGTCTCACTGTGGCTTTGAGTTGATTTCATTTCATTCAATATCATTTCATAATATCCTGCCATTCAGTTTGTAGAATTTCCTGATTGATGGAAGGTAGAAATATAGCACTAGCTAGATGAGCTATATTACCCTCTTCACTGGAAATAGAATTGAAGATTCCCAGCAAAGGACTCCTGAGGAACTCTCAATCACTCCATTCACAATCAGCTTTGAATGCCAAGCTCAGGGAGCACTGAGACTAGACTGCAACAAACCACACTAATTCTGCTCTCTGGGGCTCTGGTAGGAACTAAGGCAGCCTTATGGGATGGGGGGGTGGGGAGAAGAATAGGGTGCAGGTGAAGAGCAAGGAAGAAACCAACTCTGCTGCACTCCCCATCTGAAACTTTCAGCCTGAGGCAGGATCAAGACTGAGAGGGAAAGGAAATATAATTTTAAGTAAGGTTTGGCATTTTGACTATTAACTGGATTACTTTTAATTTCTAAACTGAAACCTATTTACAGTTAAAAGCCTAATATCCATTTTACTGTCTAAGTATGACTGAAAGTCTATGGAACCTGGTTAAGACTTTCTCCAGGAATAAGGAAAAATGTAGCTCACGCAAAGTATTTAAAATAAGACGGGGAGAAAAAGTAAAGTTTCAACTGATAAGTCCTATTTACTCAACATAATATTTACACTTTTTCTCTTGCATTTTTATTTACAGGACTATGAAGATTTAAGGCCAGGAGCTAATTTTGTTACCATTGATATTCAAACCATAGCACAATTCCAAACATATGTTATGTGCTCAGACAGTATACCTTGAACAAATAAATTTTTATTATATGGAAAAGGGATCCATTGACAAAACATAGAAGAAATTCATGTTGGTTAGTCCTTACTACTTAAATGTCAATAAAACAACAGTGAAAAATAAAAAGGGGACATAAACCCACAAGTATCAAGAGAAAGGAATAGAGGATAAAGCTTTGTAAGATGCAAATGATGTGTATGAGTAAAAACAGAAACTAGAAACCTAAAGAGTAAAAACTAAGTGCTAAATGGAGGAAACCAAGATACAAGTTACATTGTGGAAGAGAAATTCAGAAAAACTCAGGAATTTGAGGTTCCTAGCATTTTCAATTTTGGGCAGACAGTGCTTAAAACAAGATTGTGATTACTGTTTCAGTCATCACTCCTATCCTTAAATCAAGAAAAGGCTAGATGAACTGAAATAAATGATGTTTTTTAAACATCAGAAACTGAGGTCACTTGGCAACCAGCCACTCTGAAAGCAGAAGGGACAGGCTCATGCAGAGTGATGAAGCAACCAACATTTGTTCAGGGATTAACTTGATTGGAGCAAATGTTTCTTGAGTAATCAACTGGTAGGAACTCTTAAATGGAAATTTTGAGTAATGCTGAACTTTGGTTATAGAGTAGAAGGAACCTCTCTTGGCTCTGATATGGAGAGAAGATTAACCATTTTGAAAGCCCAGCACCTTCTGAAAAACAACTATACTTTCCAGGGAAAAGAACTTTGCCAAAGAGCCATTCTGAAAACATATCTAAGCAGGGGAAAGAGGATTCCTCCCCACCTAAGCCTTCACCAGCTATTGTGTCTCACCTAAGGGATGGGGACAGATTCAAGAGTACAAGACTTCAAGGAAATAGTTTGAAAACATTGCAGCTGGTGGGGGCAGGGAGGGAGGATGGTATAAGATAAAATATCTATACCACTCAAGTAACACTTGTGAAGGTTACAAACCAAGGCACAGGTCCACTAAATGACAGAGACTTATTTATAAGAATATAGAATACCCTCCCTACTCCATATCTTACCACTAAATAAACAGGAATTCAGTATAGAAACAGTTAATTACAGTTGAAAATGGCAGAAGGAAACAAACTGACTTAAAGAAAGAATACATAGTGAATTCCTGAAATCAAGAGAAGAGAAATAAACAAGAACACTAGAAAAAACTCTGGTTCTGATAACCACAACAAGTATTACAAAGAATGGATTCTATAGTAAGATTAAGATAAATCCTGACACTAAAGTCCATTTACCTCTGTTCCTATTGCCTGACACCTAATGATTGGATTTCAACAAAAACTTACAAGATATGACAAAGACAAGAAAAGCAGTCTCAGGAGACAAAGCAATCATCAGACATCAGAGCCAAACTCTGTAATGACACAGATGTAGGAATTATACAGAAGAGTAAAAACCATGAATGGTATACTAAGTGTTCTAATTGAAGGAGTAGACAACAGAAAATAACATATGGTGAGGTAGACAGAGAGGTGCAAACTCTAAGAAAGAATAAAAAAGAAATGCTATAAATAAAAAACAAAATAACTGAAATAAAGGAAACTGTTGATATGCTCTTCAGTAGACTCAACATGGCTAAGAAAAAAATCAGTGAGGCAAGCAATTGTCTAGGAGGAAAGACTGCCAATTTCTTGTGGCATAAAGGCAAGTATCCCTATAAATGGGGGAATTAATAAGGAAAAAGTGCATGCACAAGACAAGACATATGTTAAAA
>JAQZBX010090681.1:0-12482 GCA_029593785.1 Cabassous unicinctus
CCACATCCATCCCCCTGCTCTATCTCTTAAGGTTGACCAAAGATACCTAGAGTTACAGTCATTTCCCATACAGGGTGGTCACATAATAAATCAGGCTTAGTTTATCACCAGCATTCTAAAAACCAGACCTAGGGAGGAAAACTAGGTCTGGGGACACATGCATGGTTTCTAATATAGTGAATGTTTAGCCTACCCTGATTATCACAAAGTCAGGACAGCGAGAATATCCCCTTGCACACTGGAGTCGTTCTACCTAGATGTCAATGGTGTGAAGTAAACTAAAATGGCCGCCTGCACTGGACATCGTCAGGAGGGACTCTGATGAGAAGGGATTTTCCAGAAGACCAAAACAATTGACCATCAGGGATTTTCTGAGAAAATGGGAGCAAATGAGCAACACTTGCTGATAAAACCAGTTTTGGTCTAGTGGAGAGAGCTTATCAGAATGGACAAGCATACCATACTAATCAATGTATATCTGCTCCCCACTTTGTAAGACCCTTTCTCTATGTAAATGGAAACTTAACATCAGCCAATCATAACATTTCCTCACCTGCCTCCGCATTTACCCTATATAAGCTCCCCCTTTCCATCCCCTGGGTGGAGCTCCCTTCTCCTTTCTGAGGATGCTACCTGACTCATGAATTGCTTGATAAAGCTATGAGAGCCTAAATTTAATATTGTTGCAAAGTTTTTCTTTTAACAATGGAAAGGGCACCCTTGAAGTTTGGAAGACCGAGACACCTGGATTACCGATTTCAACTATTTCCACACCCTAGGTTTGCACATTTCTATTATAAAGTAATAAATTGACATTCTGGGGTCTATCTCAACCTTTTGGGAGCCACAGAAGGGCGGAGACAGCATGGGCAGATGGAGAAGAGGCAACTGGCCACCAAAGAGGGATTCATGAGTAGAACAGAGATGACCAAGTGGTGTTTTAATTTAGTTCTCTTTTGCTGTTTGCAAGGTCACTCTGTTCCATTTCTTCACCAAATTGTCAGTAAAATCTACATTGCTTACTAATGATTTGTGGAGTCGTATTTGACTTCTGGGGGATGTGATCAAATGCTGAGACCTGTTCCAATGTGGACACAGCAATAGCAGAGGTTCAGCCTCACTTGGGTTACTCTGAAAGCTAAGTGCACTCCATTCAAAGGGCTGTCCTTTATTCTTAGATTATGTCCCTCCTTTCTTTTATAAAATGATGGGATGATATTTTTTTCATGTCCTTACTTAGCAAAATCAGAATTTTCAACCTATTACTTCCCTTTAAAAATAAACACTGGTCCTTGAAATCCCAAAGTCTGACATAGAAGCCATACTTCTGAAGATCCTGCCCGACACGAATCTTGCCAAGGTCAGAAATGCATACCTAGGTCCCTTCCACGAGAGCGGCTCTCCTTTTCATAAAGCTCTTTGCTGCTTCCGCGTCAGCATAGGTGGCTTTACTGCTCACTGTGACACTGGGAAGGCCAGCGCAATCTTTCAACCAATGAAACCAGCCCTTACGAGCAACAAAGGAAGATTTTGTGGACACTTTATGACCTTGGACAAACTTGTTGGTTTCTTCGTGAGTAAGCCTCCAGCTTAGAGGCACACATATTTTAATTTGATGTTCATGTCATAATAACCGAGCTTTTCATCTTCTCAATCATGCTTAAATATTGTTTAGTCTTTATTAAACATCATGAGTGGGGGACCTTTTCATGGTCTCTTTTATTTTTTCTTTATTCTCATGATGAAGTGCAGTTGCCTTTTCTCACCCCTTTTCCTTCATGACATCTTTGCCTCCCTGGCTTCTGTCATTCAGCCCGGTGCTCCCCAAGTGCCCTCCTCTCTCTCTCTCTCTCTCTCTGACCATGTCCAGGTAAAGCTCTTCCTCCATGCACTGCCATTGTCTTCTCTATATATACCTGTGTTTCTCAAAGTAGCGGGACCTCCTGCGTTCCACCTGGCTGGGTAGGCTGCTGAACACATAGCTGCCTCCCACAGGGCTCAGGAGGTGGAAAATCAGCAAAAGCTGGAGCTCAAGTGGATCTTAAATTAAACTTGGCAAGGAGCAAAGCCAGCTGGTGACCACCACCCCCAGCCCTGTCCAGGCAGATGGAGGCATGGGAGGCAGGGTTTCCAGTGCCACATCTGTGCCGGGTTTCCCATCACATCTTTTGGAAAGGCTCTTCCCAGTTCCTTCAGCTGAGGAAAGGGGCAGTCCACCGTGTCCAGTGCCTGTCGCTCTCTCAGCTCCTGGTTTGATGCCCACACAACCCCTCAACACTTCACCACCCTCAGCAGTGAGCAAGGGCATTTCTGCAGCATTGCCCTGGACCTTCACAGCTCTGAGGTATTTAGGTCCACGTGTCCTAAGGCCAGTGGGCAGCTTCACAGCTGCTTGACTCTACCCAGAGGCTCTTGGGAGGGATGGAATCAAAGGCCAGTCCAGCCCAATATTCACCCTCTGCCCCCTAAAGACAGCTTTCATTGGCTAAGCTGCAGCCATCCCTGGATGCTCTGCTTCCTAAACCCTCTCACCCACACATGCTTAGGAAAGAGTCATTCCCAAGTCAGGGTAAAGGAGGTACAAGACCTGGAAGCTCAGTGACCAAGATGCTACAATATTAGGGAACAGTCTGTCTTTGGGGGAATGGTAGTTCCTGGGAGGAAACAGTCTAAATTCCAGAGTTTTACTCAGCCCCCCTTTGGAAAAGGCTAAAAGAAAGTCCTGGGTGATGCCAGATTGGGGGTGGAGAGATTTGGAGCAAAGCCATGGATACCAAGGGCTCCTTGTGTCTGCCTATGCCTCTGGCCCATAGAATGAGGTGAAGAATCCAATGTTAGCTCCCTGCAGAATGCAGGCTCTGCTTATCTCAGATGTGCAAGCAGGACTGAACCACTGTTAGCTGGAACTTCCACACCAAAGAGAATCAGGGACTATGTAGCCTTTCACATTTAAACCAGAACCACACCCCCACACTTAGGGAACACAGGCAACATGTGTGAGCCCTTATGTGTGGGCATGTGGACATAGGTATGTTCAAGTGTGATTGAGGACCATATAATGCTTAATTGCAACATGTATGCCCGTGTACTTGTGTGTGTATGTGTGTATATGCAACTCTTATAAAGGACAAGGCAGTAACGGGTGCCACAGTATGATAAATGTAGAGTATGAAGAACTAATGAGGAAAGAAGAACGGAAATAAGGAATTAAAATTGTTTCCCAGGAAGCGAATGTGGCTCAAGCAGTTGAGTGCCCACTTCCCACATGGTTCAGTTTCCAGTGCCTCCTAAAAAACAAAAACACAAACAACAAGCAAACAAATGAGTAAACCAACTCAGGGGAGCTGATGTGGCTCAGTGGTTGAGCGCAGGCTTCCCACAGACGAGGTCCGGGGTTCAATCCCCTGGTTCAAGCCCTGGTACCTCAAAAGAAAAAATCGTTTCCTCCCCTTTCTCTTCCTCTTCTGTGATTGCTTCTCTGACTTTCAGAACATGGTGATGTAGAAAGGCTCTGAAAATCTCAAGGTGGAAGGGACCAGTTATGGCTGAAACCCTTCTACAGCCTCCTCCGCAAGTAGCTATCTGTCTTCTATTTAAACACCCTGGTACTGTCTGGGGAGCTCACTGCCACTTCAGAGAGCACATTCCTTTCAGGTAGCTCTGATCACTGAAACACCTTCCTTATATTGCCTGAAATCAGTATGCCTGCAAATTCCACTGATGATACAGCTCCACCTGATGGGTTTTGCAAACCAGGCTTCTCTTCTCCATGCCAGCCTTGTTGTGGTCTTTGAAACATGATCCCCAGGAATGAATACAATCCTCCAGGCTCAGTCAGAGCAGAGTGAGCAGGACAGTTGAAGAGATATTCTCAATGTCCAAAACTAAGTAGGGACTAATATCTAAAACCTGGGAACTCCTGAAAATCTATACAAAAAAGATATGCACCCCACAGAACAATGGGCAAAGGGTAAAGAACAGTTTTTGGAGGAGGGATCTCAAAAGTCTAACACATGGGAGGTCCCAGGTTTGGTTCCCGGTGCCTCCTAAAAACAAACAACAAGCAAACAAATGACAAAACCAAGAGAACTATCAGCTCCTCTAAGGGGAGCTGATGTGGCTCAGTGGTCGAGCGATGGCCTCCCACACACGAGGTCCCGGGTTCAATCCCCAGCCACAGTATCTCAAAAAATAATAATAATAAGTCTAAGGAGCCTTTGAAGAGATGGTCAAACTACAATAGTAATCAAAGAAATGCAAATGAAAACAGTGAAATATTACTTTATATTTGTTAGACTGGCAGAAATAGAAGGTGAATAGTAGCAAGTGATTCAGGGAAATGGAAACAGTGAAACTCACCCACATCACTGATGAGAGTGTCAACTGGCACAACCATTTGGGAAAGCAGCTTGACACCACCCAGGTGAAACAAGTATACACATGCCTTTGGATGCAGAAAATCCTTGCCTGGGTCTACATCCCAAATGCATTCTCATACGGATCCATAATGGACATATACAAGGAAGTGCATCACAGATGTTTGCAGTAGCCGGAAGTTGAATGCAATTTGGGTGTCCTTTGTCAGGGGAGTTGTAGCAGTTTGATATTGTTTATGAATTCCAAAAATAGATATTGGATTGTGTTTGTAAACTGGTCTGTTCCTCTGGGCATATTAGATTGTATTGGATTCAGAAGTTTCACTTTCTACCTGATAAATAATGATTGAGGCTTTGATTGGCCCATGTCAGTAGGACGTTGAGTCCCCGCCCCCTTGGGGCAGAGGAGTTAGTTGGAGTTTTTGGATGCTGGAACCCTGGGAAGTAAACACACGGGAGGAGAACACAGAGCAATAGAGACGGTTCCATAGACACGGCAGAGGCCCCAGGAAGAGAGAGAGCCTGATAGTCTACAGCTGACCTTGTGGAGAGACCAGAGAAGCTGGGCCTGGAGAGGAATAAGTGGCAGGAGAGACAAGACTTATCCCAACCTACAGCTGATATTGGAAGAAGCTGGGACCACGGAGCCTGAAGAGGAAGACTTCGGCAGCCATCTTGCTTCAACACGTGGCAACAGACTTTGGTGAGGGAAGTAATTTACACTTTATGGCCTGGTAACTGTAAGCTTCTACCCCAAATAAATACCCTTTATAAAACCCAACAGATTTCTGGTATTTTGCATCAGCACCCCTTTGACTGACTAATACAGGAGTGGATAGGTCAAATCCAGGGGCTGAGCATTTAGAAGCAATGAACTTGATTGACTTATGGCAACATGGATGGAAATTTAACAGCAACAAAGTGCTGAGTGAGAAAAATAAGAAAGAAAATGACCTCTATGACATGATGCCATTTATATAAATTCAAAACAACCACAATACATACATTACAAGAAGACACACAAACAAGAAGAACACAAGAAGAATGTTGCTTGTGGGGGGCAGGAAAGGAGATAAAAGAGAATAAATGAAAATGCAAACCAAACAAGAAAGGGGCCTTGTGTGTTAGTGATTTGCCAAGAATCAGAGATCAAAAAACTATGAGCTGGGGGAAGTTGCCACACTAAGACCACTACACTTCTTTTCCAGGTAGCTCTACCAATCCCACCCTATATCCAAACAAATGCTTTTTTAGACCTAAATACAGGATTCCACATTCAGTCCTAGTTCAGTTCATCTTGGCTGATTTGGACCATTGTTCCTGGTTCTGAGCTCTTTATGGATCTTGATTGGCTGTTATCCAGGATTCTGTCTCTTCTTCCTACCTTGACCGCATGCAAGAGTAACATCCAAATATATCTGCTTTCTCCTTATACCTCTTTCATTCAACAAACACTTAATAGGCATCTACTCTAGGCCAGACACAGGCAATACCGCAAGGTAAAGAAAGGGTCCTTGCCCTCAAGCAGCTTACTGTCTAGAAGGGAGAGAGACCTGAAAACCCTAGGTTGCAATGCATTATTGCTACAAGTCAAGAGACGATGGGAACAAAGGGAGGAGGGACAGCCAGGTCTCTCTGGGGAGTCAGGGATGGTGTCCCAGAGGAGGCAACATTTAGGCTGCAACTTGACAGAAAAGGAAGAGCCTGCCAGGAGGGAGTGCTGGGAAGAGAGCTGGCAGGGGAGCAGTCCTATGGGAAGGGGGTGAGCCATGCAAGCCTATTGTTGGCCTGCTCCATCTCCAGTACAGCTTCTCCCAGAGTCGGTTTTCCATTTTTTTTCTGGAAAGCTGCCCCACCACACTCTTATTCCACGTGCTTTGGAAAAAACTGGTTCCTCCCCCTGCTCCAGGGATGGGTGCATGACTCAGTCCTGGACCATCAGAAGATCATTTTCCTCTGGCTGCTGTGATTGGCTAAGAGTGGGTACCTGACTCAATGCACCAATCGGGTCCAATCAGAACCAGACAAGAGGGATGCTCTTTATGTTGGGCTTGTTCTCAGGAGGGTGTAGAAGACGGGGGCTGTTGGCAGCTATTTTGCTACAATGTGAAGAGAAGCCTGTTGGAGAACACCTACAAAGAAAGGAGAGCTGAGAAAGAGAGAGAAACAGCTTTCTGATAACATTGCTCAGGCCTTCAGACCCAGCCATGCCTGAAGGTGAGCCAGATCTGTCCCTAGGCTTTCAGTTAGGTGAAATAAATTTCTTTTTTGCTTCAGCCATTTTGGCTTGGTTTTTCTGTTCCTTGCAATTTAAAGAGTCCTGACTGGTCCAAAGTGACAGAAGATGAAGTGAGACAAGTGGGCAGGGGCCAGATGGGAGTTTAGAGTATATCCAATGGGATAGGAAGTTTGGGAAATGAAAGAATCTAGAGCAAGTAATAAAATCACATCAGGTGCAAATATTCTTGCTGTCCTGATTTTGTGATAATCAGGGTAGGCTAAACCTAGTTTTTCTCCCTAGGTCTGGTGTTTAGAATGCTGATGATAAACCAAGCCTGATTTATTATATGACCATCCTGTATGGGAAATGACTGTAACTCTAGGTATCTTTGGTCAACCTTAAGAGATATAGCAGGGGGCAGATGTGGCTCAAATGGTTGGGCATCCATCTCCCATATGGAGGGACCTGGGTTCAGTCCCTGGGATCTCCCAGTAAAAATTAAAAAAAGAAAAATATAGAAGGCGCACGGGCCGTCAGGCCCCACTCATGGGTGCGCTGCCAGGCCCTGTGTGTGGGTGCACCGCCAGGTCCCACCAAGACACACAGCAAGATGATGACGTAACAGGAGAGTGACACAAGGGAGAGCCAAGACGAGACATGCCAACAAACCAGGAACTAAGGTGGCGCAGATGGTAGGACGCCTCTCTCCCATATCAGAGGTTCCGAGGATCGAATCCCCGTGAATACAGGAGGAGAAGGATGAAAAGAGAGGTCAGGAAACACAGAGAATTGCCCAGCGAATGGACACAAAAACAGCAAAAATAGGGGGGAGAGGGTAAAAATGGATAAAAGCAAATAAATAAATCTTAAAAAAAAAAAAAATCACATCAGATTCACATCAGAGATCACCATGGAGGCCAGGATGGGGGATGAGACCATAGACAGGGAGGCCAGTTAGGAGACAAAGGCAGAAATCCAAGAAAACAAGGATAGCATCCCACCTAGGGAGAGGAAGGAAAGGCAAGGATGGGTTGGACAGAGACTTAAGAGGTGAGACCTGTTGGATTCATGTATGGAGTAGAATTGAGGGGCCTGTGGGGATAAGGGAGAGGGAAGATTCTGGAATGACTCCCAGGTTTCTGATTCTGGTAACTTGAGGGACCACAGTGCTCTACTGGAAACACAGAGCACTAGAAAAGAAGGAGATTTAGAGGGAAGGGGAGCAAAGGGACGGAGGTGAGAAGGAAAGGGCAGTGGTGCATTGGTTTGGGACATGCTGAATTTGAGGTGCCTATTAGACATCCAATGAAGGGGTCCAATATTAATGAGCCACAGTCTGGAGAAAAGATGGGTACATGGCTGTGGATATAGATTTGGGGTCAGAGAGCAATAGCTAAGCTAAGAATTCAAGAATGAATTGGAGATAGTCTGGTGAAGAGGAAATCGGGGGGAGAGTGTTTCAGGTAGAAACTGCACGCACAAAGGCCCCTAGGCCCGAGAGGGCTTGGCCTCTGTGCTGACAGTCTGGCCATCCTTTTGAAGAGAATGGAAACTCCTGGGTCCACCTTTGCATGCTTCTGCTGTGAGTCCCCAGGAGGGCTGCTAGAAAGAATGTGCAGCCAGAGGACAAGAGACCAGCTATGGCAACTAACAAAAGCTGGACATATTTTCTTGTCAACCTTGAGCAGCAAGGGAGCAGATATAAGCAAAGAATAGCTAAAGCTGATGCAAGAATAATTTTCCTTTGAAACCTTGCAAAATGAAAAACAAAATCCTCTTAACCAAGTGACGGCTCCTGAAGGAATAAAGCACTTTCTCTGAAACAACCCCCAAATTAGCAAAACCGTAATTAGGATTACTAAATGAATAGATCAGACTTCCATAGAGAAAATATTTACTCAGGCAAAACCTCCTCGATTCAATAGCTCTTTCAATTAATATTTTTCTCAAGTTTTGGATTTCCACTGACTAATCTGCTGGTGTTTAGAAGGATTTGTAAACCACTTGCCAAGTAGTTTAAAAGCATAAAATGCCTTTGCCAGGAAGCTCTTTGGGGACCTTTGCAAGAACACGCGGAGAGGCAGTGAGGTGTCCAAAATGTCTCTGTGCAGCCAAGGGGACACCACCTTCTCCAGTGCTAGTTCACTCCCACTGGAGCATGCCTCACACACGTTCTTGAGCAGCGTAAGGTCATCCAGTGGCTCAGCCAATTCCTAGAATGCTGGTTACCCCTGCAGGAGGGATGCAGCAAGGATGGACACCTGCTTAACTATAGAATTGATGGCTTCAGTTGGAAGAAGCTAATGGGTTAAAGCTGAGATGAGCTGCACAAAGAAGATGGGCTGTGTTTCTTTGACTGTCATATGAATCAAGCCTGGACCACATGGGGCCCTGGAATTTATTTGGATTATCCTAAGATTTTGACTGGTAGGACATCTGGGACAACCCTTGATGTACAAGGTCAGCGAGGCCAACTGTGATCCCTAAGCTACCTACCAGCACCGTCTTCTGTCTCTCTGTTCCCAACCCTACCACCCAGTATATTCCCACACATTCCTTGCCACGCTTGTCTCCTCTTCCCTCTCCAAACTCACCTTTGCTCTGGCTATACCCGCTACCTTAAATGTTCTTTTCCTTAAAGAAGGGAGTGGCCAGACTGGAGAAAGTGGGTGTAGAGGTAGCCAGTGCTCCCTGCAAAAGTGAGCCCAGGCATGAGGCTCTTCCCATCGGAGCCTCTGATCCCTCGCTTACCAACCTTGGAGCAAGCGTCAGCACTCTCCTTTGTTCCTCCAAAGAAAATCCACTATACAATGCACTAACTAGAGTAAGAAACCTATTGTTCTGCAGTTTCAACAGGGGAGACATAGTGGAGGGTCACAGCACACAGCACACAGCAAACTCAACAAAATTCAAGTTCGCCATCTCCACTCTCCCTGTAAAGATTCTTCTCAGTATCACATGCATTCCCCTCCCACTGACCCTTCTCCACAAAGTCAGTGGAGGCCCCTCCCCCCCATATTTCCCCCTCCTCCTGCAGAGCAATTGAATTCTTCCCTGCCTTGCTTCCAATTTTGTATCTTCTCTCCTATGACCCCACTAAACAAATAGTCTTTGGGCTCCATCTTCTTTAGAAAGCAGTTAGGAGTTGTAAATAACAAATATTTTTCCACACCACACCTATTGTAATTGTGAACAAGTGCCAGAGTTCTGCAGAAGCACAGCATGAGGGTTGGCTGAGGATATGTGAACAGCTTTTTTGGGCACTTGGACCACAGTGTCTTCTGGAAGCCACCTGTGCATTCCTGCCCAGGGAAGCTGGGGCAGCTCTTCTGAAAACCCTAGCAGAGAGGGCTCCCCCAGAAGTGGGCTCAGACCTCACATGTGCAAAGTCCTCACCGGACCACAATAAACACAGTCCCAGAGCCTTCAAACACTGAGATATTTTTGTTTGAGAGCATTTTACCTCCAGAATCCACTAAATCGGACATTGTCAGATATTTATGCAGATCATTACATTGATTAAGATATACATTATACATCTGACAGATTGCACTTTCCAAAGACTGCCCCAGCAATATCCCTCACCCCTGTGGTCTTCTGAAATGTAGACAAGTAATTGCCACTCCCCTATCAGGAGGTGGGATTTATTTCCCTATTGCACCCCAATGGTCCAACGTGTGCTTTGACCAATAGATTACGGCGGAAGTGATACAGTGCCGGTTCCGTGCATAGCCCTAAACTGCCCTGGCAGCTTCTGCTTCCTCCTCAGGGAATGCTCATTCGTGGGATTTTCCCTTTCAGAACACAGACTCCAGGCTATAAGAAGCCCAAGCACGTGGAGAGGCCACATGAAGGCACGACAGTCAATGGCCCCTTCTGAGCTTCCTGACAACAGCCTGTGTCCACTTCAGAAGACCACAGTCCCAGCCAACTTCTGACTGCGACCACATGAGAGACCCCCACTGGGAACTGCCCAGCTGAGCCCCGTCAACCCAAAGAATAATCAATTGTCGTGTAAAACCACTATGTTTTCGAGTGGTTTGATACACGACAGTCGATATCCAGCATTATTTCACTGCACGATCAGTTCCGACAAAATTGTCCCTCTGAATGGTACTGTAGCACCTTCCTACTCAGAGCGTGGGCATCGCCTGGGAGCTTATTAGAAATGCAGAATTTTCAGGTCCATCTCAATCTTACTGTCAGAGTTTGCATATTAACAAGGGCCTCTGGTGAATTGTATGCACATTAAAGTTTAGGAAGCACTGCTATGACAAACATTGACTAAACTCTGTCCAGATCCCCTTGGATCCTTTTACTGGTTCCGTGTGCCCATCCCCCAGCTTCTATCGAGGTACTTTGATTCTAAGAGTTTGCACCTGATGTCTTCTTCAGAGGCTTGCCCTTGAGTTCCTGGGCTGCTTTGCTTGCACTTGCAGAGAGGCAGAC
Source organism: Cabassous unicinctus (assembly GCA_029593785.1). NCBI lineage: Eukaryota > Metazoa > Chordata > Mammalia > Cingulata > Chlamyphoridae > Cabassous > Cabassous unicinctus. The sequence goes on from JAQZBX010090681.1 coordinate 11,047, forward strand.
GTGACACTCCCCAGGTGTACCCTGCACAATGACAGACTAATATAGGAGAATGAAAGCCAAGCTCTCTCACCTCAAGGTAGAACGATCTTTGAGCTATAGTTTTCTGCATAGCTGCCCAGGGTCAGTCTGAGATGGACTTTACCTGAAATTTCATCCTTGCTTGACTTCTTCCCCTTCTCTGCCTTGCTTTCCGCACTTCCTTCTTGGTTTCTTTTGGGAGCACCTCCTTAACAATTCACTTACACATGAATCTTAATCTCAGAATCTGCAACAGGTACCTAAGAGAGGTAACATAAATAAATTTCAACTAATCAGAACTTGGCATTGCCATATTACATCCTAGCCACAGAGGTAGCGGACCTTGGTTAACAGATGGGATTGGGTGGGGAAAAAGGGATGGGGAGGAAGGAGATGCAGTGAGTATAGACAGATTTTTTGAGAAGTTTGCTGTGGAGGAGAGCTAAAAATGCTGCAGTAATTGGAGAGAAATGATGGATGTATTAGTTATTTATTGCTGTGTAACAAATTACCCACTAACTTAACAGTTTAAAACACCAAACATTTATTATCTCACACAGTGCCTGAGGATCAAGACTCCCTCTGGGTGATTCTGGCTCGGAGTTTCTCATGAGGTTGCAGTGAAGATGTCAGCCAGGCTGCAGTCTCCCCTGAAGCCTTGCCTAGGGCTGGAGGATTAGGCTTCCAAATTCACACACGTGGCTGCTGGTCAGAGGCTTCAGGTCCTCACGGGCCTTTCCATAGGGCAACTCATGACATGGCTTCCCCCAGGGGAGTAATGAGAGAGACAGATGTTTGTAAATGCTAAGCAAGAATTGGGAAGGACCCACTGTTAAAATGTGTGAAAAGTCCTTGACTCTTGGAAGTAGGATTGGGGAGCACATGACTGTGGGAGTGATGGAGGCAGATTTTCACTTTATATACTTCTGAATTCCTTTTGTAATGTTAAAACATTAAAGAAGGGTGTTTGCCAAAGGGCTGCTAATGCAAAGTACCAGAAATGTGTTGGCTTCTATAAAGGGCATTTATTTTGGGGAAAAGCTCACAGTTCTAAGGCCCTGAAAAGTCCAACTCAAGGCACCATAAGAAGTGCTTTCTCACCAAATCAGCTACTGTTGATCCTGGTGATGCACATGGTGATGCAAGACGGCTGCCAATCTCTGCGGAGGTCTCTGCTTTCCCCTCCAGAATCCACCGTTTCTTGGAGCTCAGCTGTGAGCAACCAGGCATAGGGCTTGTCTCTCTCTAGGCCTCCTCTTTTAGTGTCAGCTGTTCCGCTCCCTTCCCAAGTTCAGCTGTCAGCTATCAGGCACATAGCAGGACCGGTCTCCTCTTGAGCTGCACTGTGGGACCAGCCTTTTGGGGGCTTTGTGCTTAAGCAGTCCTCTCTCTCTCTCTCTCTCTCTCTCTCTCTCTCT
>JAQZBX010090682.1:0-12484 GCA_029593785.1 Cabassous unicinctus
TTCAGAGGTAATCATGTCATAATTTTGGTATATATCTGCAGTCCACATGTTTATATTTTCATAAAATATATACTTTTCCATAAGTAATACAAAATGTTGGTTTATGATTTTTAATATGCATAAATCCCCAGACGTACAGTTTTGCAATTTGCCTTTTTCACTTAACATTACATTTCTGCATTTAATTTGGATGGACCCTGTTTATATAATATAGAACTGCATATGTTCTATTATATAAATATGTTTAATTCCTTTTAATCGCTGTGTCAGAATCTATTATATAATAATAATAGCAGCTAACACGTGCACTTCCCATGAGCCAAGTACTGTTCCAAGCATTTTGTGTAATTAATTCCCTTAATCCTCACACTTCTGAGATAATTGGGTGCATCCTCATTATGCAGATAAGAAAGCTGGAGCTGCAGAGCTAAGTAACTACCGCCTGGGCACTTCTTCTGTTACATTGTATGTCTCCTCCCCCCCATTACAAACAGTGGCACAACAAACACCCTGGTAATTGTCTCTGCCTATGTACCTGTTATTCTGTTTCTCATACCAAAAGTGGAATTGCTGGGACTTAGGGTATGCACGTTGCTGACGTTACTAAACATTTCAGTGTCACCTCTGTGTGTGTGAGCCTGCCTTCACTTTGCCTCTGCTGCTGCTTTTGTCAGATGGGAAGGTAAGGGTTAGCTCCTGAAGGTTGAGCTTGGGATTAAAGGAGCCGTACGTGGTAAACAGTAGCTGTTAGATGGAGTAATAGGAATATTACTATTGCATTATTACTGTGGCAATATGGGCCAGGCCCTAATGAAGGTTAAACTTTCCAAAGGTGGAAAATGATCTTTAAGACTGAGCGGAACAATTCTTCATTGTTGTCTCATTGTATAGGCTTGAAAATAAGCAACAGGAACTTATTTTAAATGTGTGCATTAGACCACACCAAACAACCCAGAATGGGCAAAATGAAGTGGAGATGTGAAATACAGAGCTGGACAGATCGCTCTGTCTTTCTGTGTGCCTAACTCTCCAGTGCTCAAGGAAACAATAGTTGTATTTTCTTGCCTTGCGAGAGATAAGGCTGCTATGAAGAAACACGGTGCAGGGGTGGGAATGGGTGAAATCCGTTTTGAATTATTGAAAATAGAAGCTCTGGAGTTTATTTAATGACATTACTTTTCTATACCTTCAATTTAGCTGGACGTTCAGAAACCGTTTTTCTGTTGGCTATATATATAAAAGGTTTTTAAAAAAATTATCTTAACTTTTGAAATTAGTTTTCCTTAAGGGGATGAAGGGAAGACATTTACATTTGTGTGTTGAGAGTTTTTTCTTATTGTTGTGCCAACTTAAAGTTTGTGAAAATATTAAGGCTTTGTCTTCCTACACAAGCTGATTTAGGCAGGGAAAAGATGGGAGGAAAAAGCAAATGCACAGATGAAACTCAATCAAACAGTTATTTTGCAAATGGTTACCCGCTGGAATTCAATTGTTTTCCAGACAACTTGCCTGACCAAATTCAGTATCTTTCCTTTGTTTATCCACCACTACTGCCAAGATATTCAACCCCTAACTAGTTGTGTTTAAAATTTCATCAGTCAGTTATCAACTAAATTCAGCTTCTTTTTATGTCAAAAATAGCTCACTGGTAGCTTGAGTAAAGCCAATTGGCCTCTCTTCAAACTGGTTTGTCTGAGGCTGGGGCCACAGGAAATGCTCCGGTCCTGCTCTTAGCCGAGACCCCATTGATGTCAGCTGGAGTTGGGCCATTTTCATTTGCTAATAAAGCTCCAGAATCCATGGTGAAGAACTGATGAAAGATGCTGGCTGCAGCTGGTTGCAGGGAAACAATGGAGCATATTCTCAGGGGAAGGGAGAAAAATCAGAATTAAACTTAAGCAGTGTTCAAACCTGATCTCTCAGCCAAGACCTAATGGTACAATGGCTGCTTTGCTTTTCCAAAGGCTGACGGGTTGGAAATTAGAGGGCTGGGGAGAGAGCGAGGGAGAGAGAGAGAGAGAGATAGAGATGGATTGAAAGCACGGGAGTTATGAAATAGGTGCTTCGCGTTAAGAAGGATACTTTTGGACTCGGTCATTTGTTGAACTCACTTCATGAATGTTTGCCATTTCCAGGCACCATCTATACTATAATTTTTAAAATTCACCTTTCTACTCATCCTCAGCAATCATGAGTTTGCCGGCTTAGTTATTTTTGTATAATATACATTAAAATAAGTAAATAACTATGAACATTTTTTTCTACAGTTCACCTTGGGACACCTAAAATCTTCTCAAGAATGGCCAGATACAGGACCCTTTATAGTGATGGTTAAGAACGTAGGGTCTGGCGTCAGTCTGACCTGATCTAAAGCTTTGATATTTAGCAACAGAACAACTTTGTGCATGTTACTTAACACCTTTGAGCCTCAGTTTCCCCATTAGTAAAATGAGGATAATGCTAGTGCCATCTTTACAGGGTTATTGAGAAAATTAAGTAAGGTCAGGCATGTAGCGTGTTTAGCACGGTGCCTGGCATATAATAAGCATCCAATGAGTAAGTAAACCATATAGAGTCTATATCCACAGGAGGCCCCAGTTTATGTGCCTGGTGCTTGGCCATAGGCGTACATGGGCTCAGCTCTGGGTAGAGATCCAAGTCTCAGATGATGACACAAACCACAGAAAATAATAGACTGGGTTGAAGCAGGGCTTCTTTGATGCCTTCCTGGCAAACGCACAGACACGTCGTCATCCAGGAATCTCCTTGTTAGGTAAGGATTCTTGGACTCTGTGAAATGCGGTCATTTTTTAATGAGGCTAGAACAATTCTGAAGAGTTTCTGGCATAAGATCGGGCCCAGCTTCATGGTTCAAGATTCAGTTAATGTAACCATCTTCCATTCCAGTGTTGTCAGAGGATTCCAAATGGTCTAGCAGGCCTGAGAAATTAACATTCACCTAAGAATCTGTTTTCAGCTGCTCTTCCTTGGCAAAGAGATCATTAACGCCCCCTCCCCGCCACCTCACCACCACGGGACCACCCATGCCTGTCTTCCAATCACCAACTAGGTTGTTTATAATATTTAACGAACCCCCAAAGCATCTCTTAATTATTATTTTACTCCAGTCTCAAAAGACTTCACTCCCACTGAGCTATGTGTGCAAGCTGCAAGGTGGGGCAGGCAGTGTTATTTACTATATTACTCATGTGAGATGGTGTTTGGTGGTTTGGCCACTACGGAAACAGTGCGCACGGTGGCTCATGAAGGAGGATAAACTTGGGCATGAGCCTGAAGGATGAGAATTTGGAAAGGTGGAGAAAAAAGCTATTGCGAGCAAAGAGGAAAGGTTGAGAAAGATCAAATTTTAATTTTAATAGTGTGTTTGAAAGTCCATCTCCTTACGAGACCATAGTGAAAACTTGAAGAGTAAGGGCTGGGTCTTACTCATTTTTGAACACCTAGTGCCTTGCGTATAGTGGCCATATAATACTAATATAACAGTCAGGACTCAGGCAGCTCCAATTGAGAGAAACATAACTCAAACAGGCTCACACAACGTAATTAAAAATGGGGAGTTGTTGGTTTATGAAATTGGGCTGTGCAAAAGTATGTCAGTTTCAGGCATGATTGGATCAAGGGACCTCAGCAATGCCTCTTCATCTTTTGGCTCTGCTTTCCTCGCTTTTGGATTCATCAGACAAGATCTGTCCTCCATGGTAGTTACTGGCTGTTCCAGGCTTAATCCTACCTGCCCAGCCTCCCAGGCAGGAAAGGGAGCTTTTATTCGCTACTGCTGCCAGCAAAAGGCTTGTGATGGAAATGCATTGAACTCTTTGAATCACATGCCTAACCCGGAAAACCAACCCCTGTGACCATGGCATTGCATCGTCCTGCTTGACCAGGCATTGGCACCTGTGCCCACTTCTGGAGCAGAGGTTTGGGGCCAGCCTCACCCCAAGCACTGAGGATGGAGGAGGGGTCGGTTATCCAAAGGCTGGGCAGAAGTGCTTTGCATGGCTGATTGTAAACATGTTTTTGAATGAATGTGCTGAATAGAGTCCCAGGCGCTGTGTTCCTGGCTCACTGAGGGACCCAGAGAGATGAGAAAGGAGATAGCAAGATGGGAGAGAATTTTGATAGAGCCTGGATTGCAAGGGCCTTAGATGCTAAGCTGGAAGCGGTTGGTTTATTTTGGTTTATTAGACCCTCTTAATTACTCGGTGAAGTTGGTAGGACAAGGGGTGGCTTCTTGAAGATGGCACCCTGCCCTTTCTCTCTTTAGTATCCTCAGAGTATCAGTCGCCCTTGGTTGTGGGAGGTCTTTTTTTACCCGCGATTTCAGGCCTCAGGCCATGTCTAAGACACCTTTTTTTTTTTCTCCCAGAAATTGTCCTTATTGGTTCCAGGTAATGTGGTGGGCACAGATTTATGTGAAGAATAATGATGATGATGATGACATGAATAGCCCAAACTATTCAAACCCCACCATGTGTTGAGCACTGTTCAAGCATATTACATGGGTTTTGTATTTAAACCACACTGCAGCCTATGAGAGAAGCACTGTCGTCTCCATTTCACAGAGAAGGAAACTAGGAGGCATTTAAAGAATGAGTTGTCTGTGGCTTTTCCATTGCACAGGCCTTAAGGAAGAAATCCGTTTCCCCTCTTGCTCTTCTTGGGGGATCTTCAGCCCTTTTAGTCTAATGAATGTGCACTCTCCACTATTACTAATAAGACCTGACTCGTGCATTTTGCTGGCCACTGTTCAAAATGTGTTCATGGATATTATCTTACCAGATATGCTTTCAGTGTGTTCTTTTTCTTTTTTTCAAGCTGGGTGAAGAGGACGGGAGGGATGGGAAATGGAACCAATTGTTGAGTGTTTTTTTTTTTTTTAACGTTTATCATTATATCATTTTAAGCTTACAGAAAAATTGCAAAAATAGTTCAAAGAATTTTCATATATCTTTAGCGTTGATTCTCCAGTTGTTTACATTTTGCCCGATTTGCCTTCCATTCTGTCTGTCTTTCTATACCTACCTATGTTTCATTTGCTTATTTTACTATATATGTTTCATTTGCTTTACCATTTTCTCTCCCTCCCCTCTACATATGTATATATACATAATATTTTAATGAACCTTCTGGGTAAATTTGAGACATTGTTCCTATTTACTCTAAAATACAACAGCATGAATTTTCTAAGAACAAGCATGTTCCACAGCACAGTTACCAAAGTCGTGAAATTCAGCATTGATTCAATACTATTATGAGATCCACAGTCCACATTTCATTTCCCTCAGTTGCCCCAATAATGTCCTTTGTAGCTATACGGCCCCCGCCACCCCCACCTGTCCAGAACTGGATGCAGGATTATGCACTACGCTTAGTTAATATGTTACTCACCTCCTTTCGTCTGGAAGAGTATCTCAGCTTTTTGGTTATTCCTGACCTCCACATTTTTGAAGAGTTCAGGCAAGCTGTTTTGGAAAACACCCCTCTCGGTGGGTTTGTCTGATGTTTTCGTGTGCACATTCGCAAGCACAATCTTTAGTCCTCTGGAAGGTGAAGACTCTTTCGTGGATACCTAACGTGGCATTGCTCCACACCTTGGCTTCCAGGAACTCCAAGGAGCGGGCTTTGCAGAAAGCCGGTCCAGTTGCTGTGTCTGCCGGCTCAGGGTGTCCTGAGGCGCCGTGGCCAAGCCTTCATGGATGCTGGGCTTTCAAATGCCAAGTGACTATTCTGAGCTACCACAAGCCCACAGGACATCTTAGGTCCTCTTCAGCTGGGTGTGTTTCCATAAATCTGCTTGTAGATTTGGGTCACTCTTTTCAGATTTGTTCAGGAAGGCAGCCTTCCTGTAAAAACGTTAAGGGCCCTGGTTTCCTTCAGTTTAATCATTTATAATCAAACCATTTCCATGGCTCCATACTCCAACTTGTCTGACTTTATTTCATAGCCTCTAATTCATTCCAGTATTTGAGGTTTTACTCAGAACTGAACTTACCCACAGTAACTGTGGTAGAGTTCTGAAGCGATTCTTTATTAAATCAAGTCCTTTTTATTCTCTGAGCCCCAAGTGTTCTTGTCCACAAACAGGGGATAATAATAGTGTCTGTTTCATAGCTTGTTGTGAGGATTAAAACTGAGTAAAAGTAGAGCATTTAGTGAAATTCCTGGTACATTGTCAGTGTTCAAATCAGGTCTATATTTCAAGCTATGTATTTATTTCTGTATCTGTTTTTAATATGGTACATTCCACACTTTACTTTGTGTATAAAGATCTGAATGGTCCTTTCCAGAATGGCATTTGGTTGCAAGCGGAAATGATGCAGTGATATTGTATGAGTTGTGTAAGCCCCTTACTCATGTGTGGGTGAACAACCGTAATTAGAATAAGAGCTTCCTGAAGGCAGGGTGTTTTATTTGTTTTGGTCCTTGTCACTTCGGCACCAAGAATAGTTTCAGGCACATAGCAGATAGTCAGCCAATATTTAGTGGAATTGCAACACTTGTTTGATAGCCCTGAAGACTGATTTGGGAATAAGAAGGGGTTAGAGCATTAATGGAGTTCTAGGTATGACTCAGATCTGGTCTTCGAAGTGCCATTCGGTTAGTCCTGAAGAAGGAAAGATTCTCCACCATAAGTCAGTGGGACAGTCATCAAGTGCCAGTATTTGGGCTGACGGTGGGTGGGCGAGGGACGGATGTTGAAGGGAATAGCAGTTAACCAATGCTTGGTAAATGTAGTCCCATGAGCTCCTTGAGCTGACTTGAAACTTGTGATTGTGGCTACAGCCACTTTCCTCTTATTGTGTGTCTCTTCTGGGCCAGGCAATTGACAACACTTATCTTTGATCCCCACAAAAGCCCTTCATGGTGGATGTTCACAACCTCACAGATAAGGCAACGAGGCCGAGAAACAGCCTATCCAGGATCAACTTTTTCCCCCTTAAAAACCCGCAACACTTTGCCATGGACCAAAGGAAGCAAGTTTTCTCAGTTCTCTGCATGGACCACATACAAGAAGAGCAATGGTTCTATTACGTCTGATGACCTTCCACCAGAAGTAATAGAACTGTATTCACAGCATCTTATTTTAATCCTCTTGGCAACCCCAGGAGGTAGGTATTATTTTTACAGAATAGGAAACTGAGGCTTAGAGAGGGTTAGGAAGCTGTCCATGGCCAACCAAGTCTGCCTGTCTGTGCCCTGCAACATGACAGGGGACCCAGCTGAAGCGCTCCATTCAAAATGTGCTTTTACATCAGGCATCCCTTTTCCACCTCTGTCACCCCCAGAAAGCCCTTTGCCAAGAGGAACTGGGTTGTTTGCACACCACACTAGAGCCTGCTATGAGCCTCACCATCCCTTTCCCTCCACATCAATGGAAAGAGATCATTGATAGTGCACGGCCCCAGAGGTGTTACAATATTGGATTCTAAATAAATGCCCACGGAATGCTTGAGTGATCATGTGAGTGTATTCTTTCCAGAATCTCTGCCCAGGGCTACTGAGATGTGAAAGCAGAGCTGTAGCTGGTGTGAGTGACTAACGGCTCAACCCTCCCACCACCTAGCTCCAAGCAGGTGGTAATGACTTTCAGCCGGAATGTGGACCCAGGGATGAAAGGCTCGATCTCAGATGTCCCAACCTTTAAGCAAGCCACCTCGGCTTTAAGGCTGCCCTTTGAACTCCCTCCATAATCCAGCGGGAGAGGAACTACAGATCAGCTCTGGGCAAGCCCGTCCCTCATTACTACTTAATAGCCTTCCCAGAGTCTCCTGGTATATTGCACTCCCCTACTGTTTGGCTTCCTCTTCAAGGGTAGGAAAGGGGAAATAAGGCTCTGATATCAATTAATGGAGACTGATATTCCTGGGAAAGAGGATGTTGTCTCCATGTTCCATCAGGCTGTGGAAACATCTTCCTTGATTGGAATGTGAGTTGCTCCAGGTAAATTACTGAGCTCTCATAGGAGATAGACCAAAGCACATTCATTGTCTCTTCATACGAATCAAGGCATGGCTATTTTATCAGTGACTGCGGACATGGACGGTGGGGTGGGAAAGTGGACTGGGGCAGCCTACAGCTGCATTGTCATAAAACAGTGCTTGAGGTACCTCCAGGGCTTGAACCAGCACCCTTGTTTTGGGGTTTTGAGCTACTGAAGACATTGCACAGTCTACAGCTTCATTCATTACCGCTTGACAGACACTTCCTTGGGCATGCAGAAGGAGCTGGTGATGAGGAAATTTCCTCTTTTCAAAGAAACATGTCTAGAGACAAGGGTTGAGTTGGCTGCAGCAGAAATTCTGGCTGCTTTACGTGGTTCAGTGAGGCGCAGGTCTGAGGGTGTACACTGCAGTGCATATATGTACTTATCTGTTTTTCAAAATTGGGATTACAGCATGCATCAAGGAGAAAACGGGAAAGTCATATTTATTGAGCTCTCACTGTGTGTCAGGCATTGTACCCAACTAATCTGCAATTTAACTATTTCACTAACATCATAATGGAAATCCTATAATTATCCTGAGTTTAGACATGAAGAAATTGAGGCTCAGAGAGCTTGGGAACGTACCAACAGCACACAGGTTTAATCGTCAGTGCTGAGCGTGGCACCTGGATTTATGGACCCTGGACACACTCTAGTGGTCGTCGGCTACATGCCAGGCAGCTTCGTTTCACTTGCATGACCTCATTCGATTCTTGCGATAACTTTCCTCTCCCCCAGCAAGCCCCATTTTTGCAGTGGAGGAAGGTGAAGCTCAGAGAGAAGAAGTGGTTCCTCCAGGGTCACATAATAAGAGGCAGACCCAGGTTTAAGGCCTCAGCTCCCATGCTGTGTGTCCTACACTGCCTGTTCCCCAAAGCCTGCTGTGTAGGCAGCATACTCGTCACGTCCCTCTGATCCACGGCTCTGGAGCTCAGTGGTGGGACTGGAAACATGCCAGTGGATCTGCAAATGCTCTGTGGGCGAGCACAGCTGGTGCAACCAGGAAGCCCCTGGAGGGGAGAGAGGTGCTGGGGATATTCCAGAGAAGTTAACTCAGCCTCAACTAGTGACTTTGGTGACCCAGGCACCCCGGGAGAGTTTGTAGAGGCTCCTTCAAAACCCGTCCTCACTAGAGCAAGCCAAAGGGCACGCCTGAAGGGGGTAGGGATCGTCTGTGCTTGGTAAGACCAGCCTGATTTTTCACTGGTGCATCTAAGAATATATGTCATATGATGTGGGTGCCAGCATCCCCATGTGTACAAAGTACCGCAGGGATTTCTATCTATATTTGCGTATTTTCAGTTACAGGTTAAATATCAGATACTGAGCTAGGCTAATGACAACAGCACCAAATGAATCATAATAGCTAACATTTATGGAACACTTCCTGACGCTTTTCATTTATCATTTCACTCAAACCCTTACAATCATTCAATGAGGCAGACACAATTGTTATTCTCTTTTTACAGATGAGAAAAGTACGTCCCAGGAATATCAGACCACTTGCCAATTTGGGCAAGTTCTCCCCTTATGGTAGCAAGATGGCTGCCAGCAGTTTGCTACCATTTTCCATTCTCAAAACTCTAAGTGCAATAGAAAGAGACCTTCTCTTCCAAGTATTTCTAGCAAAAGTCCCACAAGAGCTTCTGATTGGTTAGAACTTGTACACATGCCTATGGTTGAAGCAGCCATTATGGCTCGGGGATGGGCTATGCTATTGACCACATGAACTGGGTAATGAGATTCAAGCCTTGTTCTCCAGAGAAAATCAGAGAGCTGTTACCAGGGGAGGAAAGAGACGTGTTCCTCTCTGATATGACAACCTGTGCTACAGAAAAACCTGCTCTAGTTTTCTTAGAAGGGCGTTTCCCCTCAGTCTTCTTCGCTAAACCCATGTCTCTGTATTTTAGATTAACCAGGAAATTGCCTCAGTGTAGACCTGGCCTTACAGGACTTCTTCTCTCCCACCCCTTATCATATCCAGTTTCCATGTTCGAAGCTGGAAGCACCGATCTATTTCTGGTACTCTGAATAGCCAACCCTTGGAATTAAAGTCAGGGCCTGAAATTTTTCAACTGGATTCTCAAAGCTTCTTTGCTTGGCAAAAACTGGAATGTGGGGATAGTCAGGATGGATTCAGCTCCAGGTGCCATATCAGTTATCTATTGCCATAACCATGCTATGTAACAAATAACCACCAAGGCCAGAGTCTAACAACAATAAGCATTTGTTTTTTTGCCCACGAGTCAATGGGTTGGCTGGGTGGTTCTGCCAGTCGGGGTTACTCTGTTTGGGCTCGGCTGCGGGTCAGCTGCTGTCAGCAAGGTGGCTTTGCTGGTCTTGGCTGGCCCTCTCCCTTACCTAGGGCCTGGCTGGGACAGCTGGGCTGACGGCCATGTGTCTCCTCACCCAGCAGACTGGCCTGGGCTTGTTCACAAGGCAAAGACAGAGGGACAAGAGAGTAGAAATGCACCGGCAACTGTTTCAAGGCATCAAGTTTTCTGCTGTCCCACTGGCCAAAGCAAGTCAAGAGGGCCCAGTGCAGAGTCAGAATGGAAAGGAACAGCCAAAGGGCGTGTGTTTATGGTGGCGTGCAAAGGGCGTGTGTTTAAGGTGGTTTGCAAGGCCGGGTCATTAAGTGCAATCAAGCTTTGAGTTGTGGGGTGAGCGGGCCACCAGGAAGTGAGAATTGAGCACAGCTCCTGAGTCTGGCCTCCTAACACCGAATGCCAGGACTACAAAGCCAGAGGTCCCCGCTGCCGTTCAGTCTTTCAGTCACCCACTGCCTGAGCATTTCTTAATTAATTGATTGCTGGGAGACAACAATTGCAGTTCTGGCCCAGAAGGTCTGTCTTCCCATAGGAAGTCGATGGTTACAAGTTGGGGTCTAAATACTGAACAGTGCGTGAAGGGCTGCAGGGTGGGCCCGGGCAGCTGAGGTATAAATGCACAGCCGGGGTCTCTGGCCCTTCATGCCAGGTCACAAGTATTTTTTGCCTCCTTCTGTCCTCACCCTGTCTCCTATTTCCTAGAAATCTTGGTCAGAGGAGGCCCAACTTCTCCTTGCAGATACTAGTTAGTTGGTGCTAACACTTTCCAGGCCACCACAGCCACTGAGTCCAGCTTCTGCCCTCCTCTCCATCCTCCTCTTCCCTGAAGGGCTGGGCCTTCATTTATCCAGCCTGTGCCAGATGCTTTGCATTTATTGTGTCCCTCCTGTCCATTATTTTCCCCTCACAACCACCACAATACTGAAGCTGGTATTCTCATGAGACCCATTGCACAGACTGAGAAACTGAGGCTGGGAGAGATGAAGAGACTTGCTCAATTCACACAACTAGGAAGTGATGGTGTCAGGATTTGAACCCACAGCACTGTCTAGGAGCTCTACCACTGTGTCCTGCTTCCTGTCTAGGCATTGTCCAGCCCAGTTAATTGTTCTCTCCTCAGCTCCCTGTCATCATAACAATTTGCATCTGACCATACTAGAATACAAGGTCCCTCTCCAGGAGCCCAGGTAAGGGAAGTTGGGAGACTGTAGTTTGGAAAACTTAGTTTGAGAGAAAATCCAAGCAAATGCTCATTTTTATTTTTTGAGGTACTGGGGGCCAGAGATTGAACCTGGGACCTTGTGTGTGGGAAGCTGGTGCTCAACCACGGAGCCACATGGGCTTCCCTGAGTTGTTTTTTTTTTCATTAGTTTTGCTTGTTGTTTTTGTTTTTTTCAGGAGGCATGGGGAACCAAACCTGGGACCTCCCATGTGGGAGGCGGGCACTCGACTGCTCAAGTCACGTCATCTCCCCAGATGTTCTTTTTGAGCCGACTTTTCTCTCAGATCCTTATATCTCCCTTCCCACTAGGAGCCCAGTTTTTCTCCTCGCTGCTTCTGGAAGCCTCCATCCAGGGAAAACAGGAGGTCAGAGGGTGGGCAACAAGCCAGCAAGATCAGCTGGAAATGGCTCCGCCTCTTCTGCCAGTGACGGGTCCTCACCCTGGATACATAAGTCCTTTATTTTATTTTTATTATTATTACAGCTCAGGGCCTTCCATGGGCCATAAATGGATTTAAGAGACTACTAGCATATAGAATTTAATATAGTAGGCATCATTAAATAGCGGCACAGCGAACCCACTTGGGGAAGCCCGGACCCCTCCCTCACCACCGCCCCTCTCCCCCGTCTCCTCTCACCTCTTTCCTGACCCCTCAAATCCTTCTGACAAAGATGTCCTTTGGGGCAGCCTCACTGAGGAATAAAAGAGGAGGAGGAACCCAGCAGAGGCAGGACGCCTAGGGAGGGCAGCTTGAAGTCACCTTTCTCAGGGCGCCTGCAGCCCCAGAGGAGAGGGCATTGGAGAAAATGGCCAATCAGGGGCACTTGGGGCCATGAGACAGAGCCTTCCGGATGAGCATGGTTTTTATCAACCTATAAAAATACCATTTTCACTTATCTGCTGCTCCTTCGAAGAGATAGGAAGGG
>JAQZBX010090683.1:0-12481 GCA_029593785.1 Cabassous unicinctus
TTTTAACTGGGAGGTCCCAGGGATTGAACCCAGGTCCCTTCAGTATGGGAGACGGATGCCTAGCCATTTGAGCCACATACGTCCCCCTGATTTTCTTTAAGCACTTGTGTCAAATTGCTGTTATTTTTTTCCCTTAAATGTTCAGGGGAATTCACCATTGAAATCACCTGGATTTTCTTTGTTGGAAGAAAGAAAATAATAGTTTTTTTTTAAACTACCAACTATAAATTCAATTTTAAAAATAGATATAGGGCTATTTAATCATGTTATTTACTTCTTTTTGAGGACGTTTTGGTCATCTGTCTCTCAAATATTTTGTCTGTATCTTCTAAGTTGTCAAATTTATTGGCATGAAGTTATTCATAATAATCCTATATTATCCTTTTAATGTCTGTAGAATCTATACTGATGTTATTGCTCTCTTTCTGGTATTGATAATTTCTGTCCCCTCCCTCTCTCTCTCTCTCTCTCTCTCCCTTCCTGATGAGCCTGGCTGGACGTTTATCAACTTTATTGATTTCAAATAGCCAGCTTTTGATTTCATTCATTTTCTCTATTGTGTTTTCCATTTTACAGTTCATTGGTTTTTGTCCTGATCTTCATGATTTCTTTATTCGGTTATTTTGAGTTTAATTTATTCTTTTCTAGTTTTTCCTTTTTTTAAAAAAAAGAAAGACATTGAGATCATTGATTTGACACTCATCTTTAGTTTTTCTCACTCTGGCTAATGGGACAGGAATTATTCCCAGTCCTGTATGAGCTCTGAGGGGTTGCTCCCACTAATCTTTTCAAGTGGTTCTTTCTCTGGCTCAGTCAGTTGTCTCACAGGTACCCACCGAGCAGTACTCAGCTCAAGGCTTGATCTCCGGGCAGCTCTCTTTTGTTCAGTGCTCTTCCTTGAATTCTATCTGCCTTGGCATCTTGGAGTCCTAGCACTGTCTCCTCAACTCATCAGGACACCATGCGTTGCCTGTGTTCCCCTGCAATGACCTGGAAACTCTCTTTAGCCAGTATGGCAGGTTGGCTTTTGTACCCCAGATTAGATACGTTCTTAGTCTTAATCCACATTCCTGTGAGTGTGAACTCATTGTAGATAGGAACTCTTGGAAATAATAATTTAGTGAAGGTGTGGCCCAACTGAATGATGGTGGGCCTTCATCCAGATTACTGGAGTTCTTTATAAATGGGAGAAATTCAGACAGAGAGAAAGCCAAGGGGAAGAGCTGGAAGTCAACAGAACCCAGAAGAGAAAGGAGAAGACATGGCTATGGGACATGAGTAAAGGACACAAGCCAAGGAACCCCAAAGATCGCCGGTGTCCAGCACCAGAATATTACAGACTTTGGGGAGAAATCATTGCTTCGTTGATGCCTAGATTTTGGATTTCTCCTAGTCTCTAAACCAAAAGCAATAAATTCCCCCTTGTAAGCCAACCCTTTGTTGTCTGGGGCAGTTGTTGGGCTCTACTTTGTTTCTCAGGGATCACGCACGCTCCTTCGATGACTGATGGCCAGTGTTTTGAAAGCTACTATTTCATATATTTGGTGTTGATGTCTAGTTATTTCATAGAGGAAGATAAATACAATGTCTGTTATTCTATCTTTGTCAGGAACAGAAGGCTCTTTGAAGGATTTCAAGTAGGGGAGTGGCATTACAGCATTTGAGGTTTAAAAAGATCACAGACTGTTGTGTGGGAAGCAGATGGAAGTGGGAGAGCAGTTGGGGCTCTTGACGAAAATGCAGGCAAATGGTGAGGGATATTGAAGCTAAGTTTGTGCAGGGGGCATGGAGACAAGAGGGTAGGTCCAGATGCCATTGAGAAGTGGAATCAACAGGGCTTGCTGACCAGTCAGACGTGGAGAAGGAGGGAGAGGGAAGAACGATGGATGTGTCCCGGGATTTTTCCTTGGACAATGGGCTGGATGGGGAAAGCTATGGAGGGGTTGGGGTTGTGGGCAAGCAGAGCTTCAGAGCTACCATTTGGACATGATAAATTTGAGATGCCTCTTTAATAGTTCAGATGGAGCCAGACAAATAGGCAGAGGGCTTTAAGAAGGTGGCATTCAGGGGAGGGGTGAGGGCTGAGGATATAAAAATGGAGTTGTCAGCCTAGAATTGTCATTCAAAGCTCTGGAATTGGATGGGGACTCTTAGGGGAAGAGTATAGATAGAGGAGAGAGGGCTCGGGGCTGAATCCCAAGACGCTTCAGCATTCAAAGGTCAGGGAGGAAGAAGAGCAAAGAAGAGACTGAAAAGAAGCAGCTGTCTTGCAGAACACCTAGTTTCTTTCCTTATTTAACCAAGCCTCATTCCAATTTATAATTACCTACCTATCCATCTATCACTCAGCTTGCTGGAGAGGGCCTTTAGGTCAAGGCCCCTATCTTTTATTACCTGTCATACATGTCTAGCACCGTGCCTGGCAAATTGAAGACAAAGATTAAGAGAGATTGATAAGGTCAAAGGACAGAGCCTTTTTGTATCCAAGTGGCTCCAAAGGACGAGTGTGGGAAAATTAGAGGTTCAGGAGAAAAAATAACACGAACGATCCAGAAACATTCTCCTGAGTGCCAGTTTCCTGATCTATAAACTATGAGGCCTGCGTAAAGGATCCCTGAAGCACTTCCATGACCACGGCAGAAACTCCCTGTTTGGCTTTCTGCTGCAGAACCTGCAAGGAGACAAAACAAATGTGTTTCAGTTGGGCTTCCTTGGTGAATGTTTCTATTCTTTGGGTCTTTTGTCTGTTTTCATGTGGATCAAAGCATGTCTCGTGAAATGTTTTGGCCCCAGATTAGAATTTAAGAGGTACAAAGGTCAAGTAGAAGAGTACAGAAGTGGACACTCATTAAAAAAAAAATTTTTTTTTTTTTTTTTGACCAAATGATAATCCAGACCCTTTCAAACTGGGGAGCCATCACTGGGGTCGACCAGGTGTCTCCCTGACCGCCCCCAGGGAACATAAAGACTGAGAAATCAGGCTAAGGTCTGCACGTGTATCTGCTGGAGAATCAAACCTCCCTCTCTTGGCTTGTAGGGCTGGCAGGGCCAGTGACAGGAGCCTGGCCGAGGTTGAACTCCTATCCCGAGTAAAAACAGAGCAGAGAGTTGCAAAGCAAGGCCACCTTTCAGAGGTTAACCGCGATATTTACAGTTTCATAATTTCTACCAAGAGCCATGCTCTCGAGTTTTACACATTCAGCAAGTTGAAGAGACCCTGAAAGGTTTAGCTTTCCAGTTGAAGCTATAATAAAGTTTATTTTGGTTAAAACCTGAAATGAGTCTGAGTTTGGATTTTTCAGCCTGGTGGCTTTGTGTAAACAGTTTACTTAACATCATTTTTGGCTCTTATTCAATAAACCACCACGATAATCCCATTCACAGACAAAACAGATCACAGATTAGCAGACAGGCTGCTGTAAAACAGCGCATTACCTGCTCTTTGTGTGAAACTTGAAGATCTGTTTTGAAGAAAGTGCCTCGTCCATCTTTGTTTTCAGAGTTGAAAGCATAGTTTCTTTGGACTTCTAGGGAAGAAAAGGAACGTTCCATTGTTTAGCTCCTTTTTATACCATAAAAATAGATTTTAATTAAGCACATAAAGTGTGCTGGACTAGGAGTTGCTATTTTCCAGAAAAGGCATGCTGGCTTTATTCAAATTGAGAGAGACCCCAGGCGGATGCCAGAATCACCTATTGCTTACATTTCATTTTAATGTGCTCAAGTTCAATAAAAGTTTATCATCTCCATTAAACCAGTACCTATTGGAACTGATTTAATCTCGTTAGCACAAAGAACCACATGAAAGAAATCAAGTCCCCGGGACAAGATTGTGCAGAGCACAGTTTGGGGGTATAAATTACATAAAAGAAATGAAGCATCCACCAAAGGCAGTGTGTCTCTCACCTGCTCGCGTGCGGGTGGATGAGCATGTGTGTGTGTGTAGCGTGTGTGTATACATACGTCCATGCTCTCGGCTGCGTGAGACATTGGCTCCCCGCCACGGAGCAGCTCTCCTGGGATGCTGCCAAGCTCGGGAGTCCTCAGCTGTGCAGTGTCATAGCACCACCACGCTCCCACACGGACCATGAATTGTGTGACATTTGAACAAACAGATGTCATGCATAGGGGTGCTAGTCAAACGTCTACTGGCAGCAGCACATCGAGGGGCATCGATCTTGAGTCCAGCTCCAGAGAGCTGCAGCACTCGCGTGTGCATGTGCATGTGCACACACATGTACCCTCACACTCAGGCCTTTCTGGGCAGAGAAAAGAGTCCGTTTGTTCTTTAGCTTCAGGATACTCTTTGCAATAAACTAGAAGTCCTCCTATACTTGGCCAGGCATGAACGGAGTCTAAGAAACCAGGGTAGTCAGGACTTTGACTCAAGGTGAAGCTTGACCACGTAGGGTATTTGTGACAAGTCGGTGGGGATGACCGGCTGTCCCCCAGTGTGTGCTTACCTGAACAGATCTGATGAACAAGTAGACCTTATAGATGAGGTCAGGGGTCTGGGCTCAGTGGCTGCAGACAGAAGCTGAGGGACTTATTTCCTGTCCCTCAGGAAGACTCAGTGAGCTCTGAGGTACCAGAAGAATATCTTAGGGTGCCTGATGAGAAAGTGTAGTGCTGAATGGAAGAAGCGGGTTTTCCCCAGCTCTGTGCCTGTGACTTAGTTGGGGGCTGCAAGGAGTGCACGCTCACTGTGGCACCTGGATGTCATTGTAGACATTTGCAGCTTTGGGAACACAGGGTGAGCCCCCCCACCCACACTGTCAGCCTGAATCTCAGTGTCTTAAATACAGGGAAAATGTGGTATGGCTTTGAAAGTGACTTTGCAAGGAGGGAACCTGGAGGGGAAGAATGGGTGATGGCATTTTGTGGATTGCTATGAGGCTCCCTCAGGAACTCCTGAATATAACGGGATACATTTTGAGTGGGGGGTTTAGAGGTCCTTCTTTGGGCATGATATGAGCCATTGAGGACTGATAGAACTTGGGTCCTGACTCTGTTACCCATTCATGGCAAAGGTATTTATAGATTCCATATCGAGTGCCAGGAACCCTAGTAGACCCTGCACTGGGGACCTGAGGTCTATCAAGACACCTACACAATAGTTCAGGAGATAAGACCAAGTACTACCCTGGAGAAGTCAACGGGCAACAGCCTCCTTCTCTGACTTTGTCCTGTATCTCCTTAACTTTAGCTCGATGAGTGCCACTCACATTGACTTCTGTCTGTTTCTTGAACATGCCAAGTTTGCTTGCCCTTCCCTCATCTTGGAATTATTTTGTCCAACTCCAAATATGGCTGGTCCCTTCCTCCCAGAGGTCTTCTCTTACCACCCTAAGGAAAACATTCTCTAGGATCCAACCACTCTCAATCCCCAAACGATGCTTTATTTCCCCATAGCACTTTAAACCAATTAGGAGTATTTTATGTGTTTGCTACCTTTTATTAGCATCTGAATTCCCCTCCCCAATGGTGATGTGGGTTCCATGAGAACAGGGACCTGGTATGTCATATTCATTTCTGTGTCCCCAACAACTAAATCAGCATCTAGACATATTAGGTAGTTGATAAGTATGCACTGATGAATCATAACTATGATAAAGAGGGTGTGAACAACAGTCTGTGGGCATCTGAGATGGGCCTTCAAGGATGCGAAGGATTTTGGCAGATGGATGTGTAGGAGAAGGAGCAAAGGCAATCCATCCCCTTGGCTCTGGAAGGAGCACGTCTAGATCAAACCTTTTTTTAAAGTCACGCACTCATAAGCTTCTTTGGGGAAGGCTAGCGAATGGTCTCGTTCTAGTATATCACAACTCTGGCCACCAGGAAGTTCTTATTGGTATCTGACCTTCACCAATTTCAGCCCACCTTTATCTGCCATTTAACAGAAACACTACAAACTCTACTCGTCATCCTTTATAAATGTTTCCATTTGGAAAAACAGACTATACAAGTGGAAAGCAGTAATAATCTATTTTCAGTGTCATCCTTTCATAGAAAATGCTTACTAATAGCAGGAGGTACAGAACTGTGCTTTATGTCAGTGCATGGCTTTGGATTTGTGTTAGGGAAGCTCCTGAGGTTCCTACTTGGGTGGGAAATAGTAGGAAAAGCAGGGTAAGGGGACTCTGAGGAGCACCATTTCCCTAGATATTATGTTTTGAAGCATCATCACCTGAATCCTGAGGGCACACTCATTGTGTCTGAATGCTTTGCTGTGGGACATTAATTCAGCTAATGCTTAAAGGCATTGTCCAGGGGCTAGGTATTGTTCTTGGTGCTGACCCACCCATACAGGTGAATAAGACATGGTCCCACAGGCAGGGCAGGTGAGGTGAATGGTGAGTGCTCCTGGGTAGTGCTTAAGTGTATAGAATGGTAGATGGCAAAGGTGGAACAAGCAGGTATAGAAAAAGGCCCTACAGAATCCCAAATCTCCATTTGAGGCTGGGCCATATCATGGCCTGAGCTAGGGCCTTCCAGAGCTCCTAACAATAATTCTCAGTCTCTCTCCAGGTCCAGCGGCTACTCAAACAGACCAGGAGTTGCCATACTCTCTCTGGACTTAGCCCAGCATTTCTCAGCCCAGGTTACTAGGCTCATCTTCCCCCTGGGCCAAGCTCCTGCAGTCTTATTGGTGGGTTAGGCTTGGTTGACTTCTCTCAGCATACAGACAATATAAATTCAGGTTCAAAAGCAGGACAGAAGCTAAGAAGAGAGTTGACTTTGAAGTCCAAAGCCTTAGGTTGAAGGGAATTCTCTTGGCTGCATTACAAAGGGGGATAAAATGCCATCAGAAGAAGAGTAGCTTTAGATTTTCACTTTATCTTCAAAATAAAAGATTAGGGAAGCAATTCTGGTTGAGATGGTTAAGTGGGCGCCTGTATAATTGAATTTCATGCTCATTATTTCCCTCTGAAGTGGTGTACACAAGCAGTCATTGGAAAGCAGGTTTAATAAAATACGCCGGCCAGGGCCTTGCTGAACTCAACCCATTTTTTATAGCTTTCCAAAATTTTCCAACCCCTTTTGGTGTGCATGGATGCTGGGCAGTATGGACGAGGCCACACTAATGTAGTTGGCGAAGCAAGCATGCTCGAAGACAAGCTTCTCTTCCAACAGCAAACTTGTCATAGGATTTGAACATTTTATTATTCCGCCCAAGATTAAAACATCACCCGAGGGGTACTTCATGCTGCATTGGATGGGCAATTTGCCTGTAGCTTGGGCATCTCATAACTGAGGTATGTCAGAGTCCAAACTAAAAATATACTTAAACTACAGTTGTGATAAAAGTGAGTGAATTGGCCTTTGGCACATCCAGCATAAGCCCTTATTTCTTCTTTCCTACTCAACATGTTCTTTAAAAACAGTTTTTAAAAAAGCCTAAAAGAGGTTGCTAGTAACAGGGTTAATAATAAGAGGTGTTAATAATAAAGTGGTATATGGGAATCCTGTATTTTATGCATGATTGTTCTGTAAACCCACAACTTCTCTAATTAAAGAGGTTGCTCAATGCATATGACTGAACTTCCTAGGAACAATTTGGAAAAAATCCTCAGCCCCTTGGAAAGGACCATAGTATATAAATGAAAGCGTATTTTAAACTATTATTATCCATAGACTCTGAGATGGAGCCTCCTCCTGGGTTGAGAGATGAGTTTAAACTTCTTATTGCTGTGATCACAGTCAATTTGGGGACAAGGAGTCACACGCACACCTTTTCCCCCAAACAAAGATTGCTAAGGCAGCCTTTTGTCAGGGTTCATCCTTGCATTTTCTGTTGGAGCAGGATCAGGTTTCCTGGATCTCAAGTGTTGGCCACAAATTCCTTTGAGGCTTCTTTGGGGACGAAGGAATGGAGGGGGCTCGTGTTTCTTGGGGGGCCGTGGTATGTCAGGCACTGCTGCCTGCTTCATGTCCTTCCCCTGAGAGGGGCTGTGATGGTCAGGCTAATGTGTCAACCTGGCCAGGTAATTGTGCCCAGTTGTTTGGCCAAGCAAGCACTGGGCTAATTGTTATACAAGGACATTTATGGGTTTTAGTCATCGGTGAGTTTACTGCATAGATGGCTGATTACATCTGCATAAACCAGGGAGATTGGCCTCAGCAATGAGTGATGCTTTATCCAATCAGTTGAATGCCTTAAAAGGGGAAGTGATTTCAGCATGCAGAGAGAATTTCCCAGCTCGTCTTTGGACAGCCAACGTCTCCTTGAAACTCATCAAGGACCTTCATTGGACTTTCATCGGAGCCCCTGGTTTGCAGCCTGCCTGCGGAACTTGGACTTGTGCATCCCCACGGTCACGTGAGAGACTCTTATAAAATCTCATACTATTGACAGATATCTCCTGTTGATTCTGTTTCCCTAGAGAACCCTGACTAATACAGGGGCTGAGAGCATCCTTGTTACCAGAGCTTCTCAAACTGTCTTGGGGGAAAGACCAGGCTTTATGTTGTTTCTTTTGTAGACCCACAGCTTTGGTCCATACCTTTGTTCATTGAGCCTAGCCCATTGATCATGTGTGTAGGCATTGCAGTGATGTCAGATTGCTAGAATCCAAATACTGAGTCTCAGTTTTTATACTTGCCTTGTCAAGGACCAGTGTCTTAGTTTGCCAGGTCTACTATAACAAATAATACAGACTGGTTGGCTTAACCAACAGGAGTTTATTGTCCCACGGTTTTGGAGGCTGGGTGTCGGCAGGGTCGTGCTTTCTGCAATGTCTATAGCATTCTGGTGGTGGCTTGCCGGTAATCTGTTTCTCAAACTCTGCCTCTGTCACATGACCATCTGTTTCCTTCAACGCAGTTGTCTTGTCCCCTTCTAACTCCTTCCGCTTATAAGGACCCTAGTGATATTGGATTAAGGCCCATCCTAATTTATTTGGTTTGTCCTCATCTGAATAGGATCCTCATAGATCCTATTTACAAATGAGTTCACATCCACAGGACCAGGGATTAGGACTTGAACATGTTTTGTGGAGGGTGTGATTCAATCTCAACAACCAGTGATGCACAGTTCAAGCATTAGCACCAGCCTGGGGGGGCACACTTTGAGCAGCAAGTTCTACATGGCAATCAGAGAGAGTAAGCAACCTGTCCAAGGCCACACAGCAGTTAAGACCTGATATTCCACTCCAGGTCAGGATAACTCCAGCACCTATGGTTTACATATAGAAACTGTGAAAAATGCAGGACTGTGCCAAAGTGAGTAGACTTTAAATGAATTATCTGTGGAAATAGAAGTGAATATAAACTCTCAATTCTATGAATTCTACTCTCTTGATTTTACTCAATTAATCTGTTATTCCACCCCCAGGAACCCAGGGGTCTTGACTGTTCTAACATTTTCATCCTATCCTATTCCCTGCTGCAGCTGACCCTTACCTACCCCTTCCCAACAACCCCTCAGTAGAGAGCATGAAATTCAAGGGGTGGGAGAGGGAAAGGAACAGCATCAGAACAATGAAATAAATTATAGTGTCCAAAGAGCTCTCAGGAATGCAAACATAGCAAATTATTATGTTTAATGTAAAAATTGAACTTAAAATAATTCTGCTCTGTGTTGAATAACAACAGGTATGGCTAAAGTAAGCCAAATCAGCTAAGTCCTCTGAGCCAGGCAGCCTGGCTTCGCCTAGCAAAAAAGATAAAGCAAATGAGAGCTCTTGAAGGTTAATAGAATCTATCACCTCCTAAAGAATGCAAACTGTATAAATACTCAGGTTTTAAAATAAAATCCCCCAAAGCCGGGATTGCAAAATGAGGTCAGCTTGGTCTGGCAGGGCCCGTTGGCTTGTCTCTCGTGCAGTGTGGTGCGTCTTGCGACCAGAATATCTATGACATATAGACACAGCCTTTGCCTCTCCACTGTATATTGAAACCCGCGAAAACAGAACTGCCATAGCTCAAGTTTATAGAAATACGTGACAATGTTTGAAGTAGCTTAGCTGAGACTAAAACAGTCTGACATCACAGCCTTGGGTAGGATGATGGAAATTTCTTAATTTCTTTGGAAAATTGGAAAAACAAATTCTTTTCAGGTATTCAGTTGGCCACCCAAGCACAGCTCTTGGGCTGTTGTTCTCTTCTGGTTTTAGAGAATCACACAGACATACGGAGATTCTGCTGAAGGTGTCAGCTTCTCTGTATTTCCAGTGTTTCAGGAGGCAGCTTGGTATGATTCTGTGTGGTCAAACTCTGATGATTATTCTCCATTTGCCCACCTCCCCCAACCCCTAGATCCATTCTCTATCCTTCTCTGCCTTGCTCTCTTCCCTGGGATGCTGGCCTCTGTGGGTTATATTACTTGGACTTCCTTAGCCTCTGGGTTCCAGTTGGACTTGGCCAATGGGAAGTACCAGTAGGAGATGGAAGATGCAGGATGGGAGGAGAGAGAGGTCAGGGCACTATTATCCTTCTAGGTAGATCTTTTTCCATGCCTCCAGCTCCTGCTAGACTCTCCCACTGTCCCTTCAGAGAAAAGAGCAGTAACAGCTTCCCACTGTTGGTGGCTCTTGGGTGTCTCACCTTCTCCTTCCTTAATCCTGCCCAAGGTCAAGGCTGTTTCCAGCTATACCCTGACTGATTGCCTCAAGTTCTTAGTCAAGAGCTCCTGTTTCATTGTTTGGAGATTGGTAATGCTAATATATTATTGTGGGGAGGATAAATGATCATTTCTTTCCTTCTTGCAAGCATTCTTCTGCATATTGCTTCCTGTCTTTGCCATGCTGCCATGACAAATACCACAAAGTGAGTTGACTTAAACATCAGGAAGTCATGGTTTTGAGGCTACAGGAAGTCCAAAATCAAGATACCGGCAAGGCTTACTTTCTACCGAGTTGGTAGTCTTCTGCCGATGGCTTCCCACGATCCTTGGGGTTCCTTTGTTGGCATCTCCGCCTCCCATCAAATGGCTTCTGTGACTTCTGGGCTCTTTTTATAAGCCCTGCATTCATATTAAGACAACCCTGATTCAGCTGGCGGCAGCTTAACTAAAAATAACATCTTCAAAAGGCCCTATTTACAATAGTTTCACACCCACAGGAATGCGGATTAAGGACATGTGTTTGTTGGGGTGCATTGATTCAACAGGCCACACTTCTCATTACTAGTTGATGATGAAAGGAAACAGGGTTTCATTTCTTTTTTTTTTTTTTCCTATTTTTTGCTTCTGCAATAGTTTGCTCTTACTCATCATTATCTCTTTCTTTTTCTTAGCAAGGTAAAAAATTTGCAATGTGTTTTTCACACGTGCAACATCATGCTGTGTGTATCTATAACTGGTTCTTTTTTACTTTTTTAAAGATATTTAGATTACATAAATGTTACAAAAAAGCTATAGGGGATTCCCATATGCCCCGCTCCCCACACCGCCCACATTTACTCACATTAACAACATCCTTCATTAGTGTGGTACATTCGTTTCAATTGATGAACACATTTTGGAGCATTGCCATTAAGCATGGGCTATAGTTTACATTGTAGTTTACACTCTCTCCCACACAATTCTGTAGGTTATAGAAAGATACATAATGGCCTGTATCTGTCATTGCAATGTCAATAAGGACAATTCCCAAGTCCCAAAAATGCCCCCATATTTCACCTGTTTTCCCTCTCCCTGACCTCAGAACTTCCAGTGGCCACTGCCTCTACATCAATGATATAAGTTCTTCCATTGCTAGAATCAAAATAAGTCTATAGTAAAATACCAGTTAGTCCACTCTAGTCCACAGTATTACTGGTTCTTAAGTTCCTATTGCCACTCATTGTATTTGGGGGATATAAGTAGACACTTTCAGTTTAAAACAGGCTCTTTTGGGGGGAATGCTCAACATTTAAGGGATTCCCTGCCCATCTCCTTATGACCATCCCCATTCTTTTCCTTCTGCCCTCACTAGTAACTAGAAGTAATGGGAAGTTTGTGTGTCCTCATGGCAGAGAGACAGAAGCCCTTGGGTCCATAACTATTGTTTCTGGGTCCACACTGGTGTCTGCTATTTATAGTTGGCTGGTCTGGTCTGGTCCCTGGATATCCACATACCAGTGTCCACTGACATGTGTTCAATCCCATCTAGCCTTTTGGAGCATCATGCTTGCACTTACTGTAGACTTCCTATTCCTGGCCTTTGGTCACAAAGCTTCTGGATTCTTTTCTGACTCCTAGTCTAAGGTACTTTCAGCCCCTTTGCAACCCCCACCAGAGCTTATGGGATTTCTAGATCCTCTACTCACCATATATCAATTATAGAGAATCCAAAGCCTACCCCCAACCCATTCACATAGCTCATGGGTTCCATGTTGATTTGGTGCCCAGTTAAACATGAAGCCTTTAAAGGGGGCTTAGCATTTTCCCAGTGTGTGGCTAGAGAAGTGAGGAACAATCTGGGCTACCCCTCAATTTCATCTTTTTAAAAAATTATTAATGTTCTCACCAAGGGTTTGACCTCAAGGGGATGGTCTTGAC